>PPJX02000236.1:0-14934 GCA_003705915.2 Lipomyces lipofer | reverse complement strand
AAAATTTTCCGGTTCAGGGGTAATCAAAAACATGAGTACATGTCATATTATCGGCAACGATTATCGTATCGTCAAGCTTCTAACGTCTGCCGATACGATAGACGATAATTATCGGCAGACCTTAAGTTCGACGATGCCGATTGCCGATTTGCCCAAACCTTGCCGATATCGTATCGCCAACAGCCCTAGTCGCATAGTGGGGTGGAGGATAATTTGTTGTTTATTTGGTTCAAGCTAAAATTTATGTTGCTGTGACTCATGGCTTTCTTGATTCGGTAACGACTTGTCGGTATGGCAAGGGTACAATGTGGCCAGACCACTTGTGAGCCAGATGTCTCAGACACAACTATATGATCTCAGACGACATGTGATAGGGTTGAAAGCCTTAACTTCTGACTGTTCCAATTGCATGTAAATTGTTTTGCCTATCCCAGAGCTGTATCGTTGTACGTACTCTTGCGCGCGGGATATAAAACCGAAGTGGTAATAAAATTCTGGGCACCATGTGTGCGAGAAAAGGGTACCTCGTCCACTAAAACAACTACAGTTCTAAGCCCTACATAACTAAGTTTATTTGGGCCCACTGACTCGTTGGGATAAGTAACCCTAACCCAAATAGTTCAATTTGGGATCTAGTTCCCAAGTAAGGTTCCTTCAGTTAACATGGTATCTAAAGGTTTATTGCTCGGCTCTATTAGACATACTGCCGCTTCAATCATATTCTTAGATTTAACGCTAGTGGGTTTAGGCGTGATTGCAGTCGAGAACTTCTCCTGCAGTCTCGAGACCCGATCAAGAAGCAACGTTGACAGAAACCAGTTGCATATATGTCTGCCAACGACAGACCTGGAACCAATGCCGTGTCCCAGGACTACCTGAACACAAACCCAGCGGAAATATAGCAATCATTCACTTACATTATTTCAATCCCGTATTCGTCCATCCCCATTGATATAAACTTCAAGAGTTTATCACTATTTATCACTAACTTTCAAAAGGTGTTAGTGATTACGAGTAGGCTGGACACGTCTACGTGCATATCATTCGGTTCATCCAGGTGATTACTGAGAGCATATAAACTCCAACTATCAATCAGCACGCTAGATTACCAAGTCCAACGGGGTTTAGGGTTTACCATAAACTTGCGTAGGGTATGGTCTTGTAATCGTGGTCCAAGTATGTGGCGGTTATGGATGTAAACCGTAACGACATAGCATGGGCTTTTTAACGTTGGACTTCGTAAAGACTGTGGATCTCCACATTCTCAACCCCGGATTTTAGCAGACAAATGCCAGCCGCCGCAAAGCAAGCGTGCGATGCTTGTCGTCGCAGGAAGATTCGGTGCGACGGTACACAGCCCTGTGAGCATTGTAAGCGAGCTGCTCTCTCGTGCACGTTTCTAATTGTCCCGCAAAGGAAAGGGCGACAGGGCGAAAAGGCAAACGTTATCTCTGAGCTCCGAGCTGCTCAAAATCGGAAGGCCGGCTCTACTGTTCATCATGAACAATTCGAGTTGAACTGTGCGCGACCCAGACCTACAGAGTTTCGTCGAACCCTAGGTCTCCTGCCATTGAATTTGGTGAATGCTTGTACGGACTTCTACTTCGCCAATCTACAATCGACGGTTCCAATCCTACAACGCGAAATGTTCCAGCGAGAAATTATTCACATGAATGAGTCCATTGAAGCCTACTGTTTGATTGCATCCTTCTGTGCATATGTCGTTGTCCAAACCGGAGCGGTCAATCATTCGTTTTCCGCACCTGATGCAATGCCATTGGAGGCGGACCTGGGGTATGGGCAAGCCTTGCTTGACGAAGCTCTTGAAGCTCGAAAGTACTTGGACGTATTGGCCCGGCCCTCGCTCCGAACAATTATCGTGTCTTTTTTTCTCTATGGGTGCCATGTCTCGCTTGGTAAGCAAAGGCAAGCATGGTTTTTACTTCGAGAGGCAACGACTCTCTACACGTCCGGGACGATAGATTCAGATGATGACGTGGCGATGAACAAGTCATCGATTTCCAGTAATCTTTTCTGGTTACTCCTCGTTTCTGAGCGGTGGGTAGCCAATTCTTCAATTTCTTTGGATGAGGCTAATATTAGTTAATAGTTCCCATGCAATTCGGAGACATCGTCCAATAACCTTGCAAATTACATCTGACAGTCCTGAGCTTGACGGCCAGGCGAATAAAGGCACGCCTGCCTCTGGGTTCATCTATCTGGTTAATCTCTTTCGCCCTTTTGACGAAACTTTCCTTTGTCTATGGAACAGATCTCATTCAGTCTGCTCCACGAACTTGCTTGTCGATCTTGAAGACCACGTACAACAAGCAGTACCGCTAGCTTTAGACATATCGGACGTTCAGTTAGCGAATTTGCGCATCTCACAGCAATGGTTGCGGACCATGATCTGGCGGCTTTCCACCATTCTTGGATTTCTTTCGAGTAACTCGATCCATGAATGCATGACATTCCGATATCCTCTACAGATTGCTCGAGACTTGGCCTTTACGACGTGGAAACTATCCCAACAGAGTATGGAGAGTCATGGGGTTGGTTTGGTAATTCTCCACAACAGACCGTGTCCAGTCCTGATTTCCAGTCTGCTAATAACTCTTTTTGCAGACTGAGAAAATATTCGATGTGGCATGCACGCTTACCGATGTCATCTCCTGCATTCCATCGACTGAAACAAAGAGCTCGGGCTTTGAGCTCGGACCGGAGGATTATTTGAAGCATTTTTTCTCTTTGATATTCAAGCTACGGGGCGGAAGAGACAGATTCTTACCCCTCCTTTTGACCATTGTTGGGCAAACTCTGCCATCCATGGTGACCCCAATAGCCCAACATTTACAAATGTCTACTACAACTGGAGACGGCATGATTTCTCACGACCCTGCAGTTGTCTACGATGAGGACATGTCAGGCTTCCATAATACGGAGATGAGCCTGTGGCTGGTCCGGGGGAAAGTCAACGTCGAGGCGATGGAAGGTCAACGGGATGAGCCTCAGGATTGAAAATCAGGTTTTCGCGATTTTTGGTCTCACCAATGTTTGCTGAGATTACGCACGAGTCTGAGTCTGAGGATCTCCAACCCTAGAGTATGGCAATTATATCTCTTCTTGCTAGAGGCAATCACATCTCTTCCCTAGACAATTATATCTCTTTCGGGAAGGATTACAAATATTAGTCATTGATGTTTACCACGAACCTAGAGGTGGAATATTTGCGCCATCTTGAATCACTATATTTTACACTAAATTCTTTTCAGCTGCGCTGTGCAATCACAATGTCGCGCGCTAATTGTGATCGAAACGCGAACCCGCAGCCTGTAATGCTTCTTATATTACTGTGTGATAATTCGTTGCATATGAGATCAGCTAGACCGACCTATACAGATTTTCGTCATTGAATATAAACAGATTGATGTAGTAATGCTGTATGGAAGCGGCCCTGGACGATAGGCAAGTGAAGACGGGCGTAGGGAAGCATATAAACGTATATTTATGAAGAAAGTTGTTACATGAAGAAGAAGGAAAGAAACTAAAACTGGTAGGACGTGTATGCCTCATATATACTTGTAATAATGGCCCTCGTAATCCACTTAAACTGGCCAAATTATCAGCCCACGTGCTAGCTTCCACTATCAACCCTAAACCGCCACTCTACGCCTCGCGTCCTTGACATATGCCATGACAGTCAGATTTCCGATACGGAGAAAGACATTGCAGGAACAGGATTACTGGACACTTAAAAACACTGAGTGCCACCTATATCTGCAAAAGTCCGATATGAAGACAGAGCCAGCAGTTTCATTGCAGACACCAACTCTATCGAGCATCGGCTTCCATCAATCTACTCATGTAACATTTGAAATCAAAGATATCGAAGTCTACACAGGCGACCTACAATACACTGCAGAAATGCGATACTGAATACTATTATTTATTGCATTATATAAACCATAGGTAAAGTAAGAAGGTGTTACTAACAAAATGAAACATTCCTTCGGAAGCTGATGTACAATTGAATTTTAACAATATACACATTTCCACTTATAATATCTGCCTAGTCTAAGATATCCGTACATCAACCGCGCTACTTCTTGTCCAATGAATTATCTTCAAGTATCTCAAGTGGTAACTTTGCTGAACCAATATGGTGATCGTAAGGATCAACTTTGGCTTGCTTGAACTTCCTGGCCGAAATGCGATACTCGAACAGAAGGTCAAGCTCTTCATATGTGCGGCCCTTAGGTTCTGGTAGACGGAAGAAGACCCAGATTCCGCAGACAAAGGCTGTGCCAGCCCAGAAATAGGCAGTTTTCGGACCCCAGTTCCAAGCGGTCGAATTGAGCTGATAGTTGGTGAGAACGTTGATAACGATATTGCTGATGTTGTAGCCACATCTGGCGAGCACGATTGTCTTGGCCTTCAAGCGAGTGGAAGACATCTCGGAAACGAGCGAGTAGCTGACAGGACCAACCGTGAAATCGTAGACAAAAGTGAAAGTGATAAGCATAGCGCCAATCGCCCATTTGGCAGCACCATTGGACGAATCAGCAAATGACAAGGACCCTACGACCAATAGCACGGCGCATAGGAAGCAAACACCAGAAAGATGCAGTGTCCGCCGACCAGCTACCGACATGAGAAACCAAGAGCCGATAGTACCCAACAGGCCAAGGGCAGTCTGCCCCAGGGATAAGTTGAACGCCTGCACTGTGGGAAGACCAGCCTGGACGAAGAAATAGGACGAATAGCCCATCAGGTTCGTTCCACAGAGGGTCTGCACCAGCCATACACCGCAGACTATTTCGGTTCGGCGCAAATCAATCCCTTTGAAACAATCCCAGTAAGTCGTTCCAGCAGACATGGCCTTCTCGAGTTCGTTCGTATGCTCAATCATTGCAATAGTTTCGTCGGCATTGAATGTAGGGTCATTGCGGGAGGTTAGTCGAAGAAGTGCACGCTTTGCGCCTTCTCGATCGCCCTTACGGACGTGCCACCATGGAGACTCAGGAGCAAATAGGCAACCAATTAAGATAGGAAGTGGCCATACCCACTGGACGGCAAAAGGAATTTTGTAAGCCCATTGATCTTGCCTCTGGACGGAGCTGCGATTAACACCGGCTGCGATGAATTGTCCGAACACCCAGCACATATTGACATAAGTAGTAAGGTAGGGCCGAAGAACGACGGGACAGACTTCAGACGCGTAGGCAACCGCAAGCGTCTGGAAGATACCCCACGGCATACCACAGAAAACTTCACCAACTACCAGGGTCTGAATGTTCGGCGCGAAAAACAATATGAAGATGAAGCAGATCATCGCTGACAATGAGACCAACATCGTCTTTCTGTAGCCGTATCTATCAGAAATCAAACCGTTGATGAGCAGACCGATGACCTCTCCCGCCCGCGCGCCATTGGAGAGAGCGGATTGCCAGGCAGCCGGTACGGCATACTTGCCGTTGGCCCCGAGAACGCCGTACTTCATGTTGAACTGAGGTGAAGCGTATAGAGACCCAAGCAGTGCGAGATCGTAACCTTCCATGATGAGTGCCGCTGAGAGAAGAACCGACCAGCCGATGGCCTTTGGATAGAGTCTGATGGCACGCGCGAGAGTCATGGCATGTTCCTTGTCTGCGGCGTGCTTTGCTCCGTTGGTAGGAATTGTTCCCGCGAGTGCGTCAAAAGCGTTCTCCTCATTGAAGGCTGACTTATTCTCGCCATTACCCCGTCGAAGATCTTCCTCTCGGGCCATCGTAGGAAAAGTATTTGTTATTGAGGAGCTCGGTCTCTTGTCGATGCTGGTTGCAATAGGGGAACTAGCGCAATTTATGTGCTAGCTCGTCTTCGAGCGATGCTGGGTTGGCGGCGATTTGAACGCAGTGACATTATGTCCGCGTTTAAAAAATCTCTGGGGATGCGGGGCGGTAACGCGGGGTTGGGGGGATACACAATAGACTGAAGTAAGCACCTTCTCGGTTGACGGAGACACGATCAAGGAAGGTTCTCGGTGGTTACTCGGACATATCACGGGCGGGGTGGGTCTCGGCGTCTGTCTAAAGCGTTCAACGTCATCAGTCGCCTGTCCGAAGTACCGGACTCTCCGCATTTGAGCATTCCTGCCAATCTTGGATATTGGGTTAGCGCGGAGTTGAAAATAATCAGGGGTTGCGGGGCGGAAATGTGGGATAAAGTACGGAAAAACTTATCGCGCATCAGAAAAAAAGCAAACAATGCCAAGAGATAGCGGTCACGGCGTGGCGGCCACTTCTCGGCCTTGAGTCGGAGCTATCGTGACCGGCCGTGGGGGTCGCTGAATTATCAGTCATCTCCTGAAAGATCGGCTTCAACTTTACACTCTAGCTTTTAATGCTCAATCAGTGTAAAGGTATTCTCTAGTACTTATAGTCCCTAATTAGCTGCCATGTAAAGCCTTTTCAATATCCGCGTGTGGTTGTGTTCCCTGTAGGCTTTTCATTTCGTTAATAATCAAGACAATCTTCGGGCATCAACATCTTTAGCTGATTGTCCAACATGCCTTCCTCGATTAGGACGGCTCCGACGAGCAACTGGTGGAAAGATGCAACTGTCTATCAGGTAGTAACGTCCTACTCTACTCCGAATTCTGTATGAATATAGATTAACCTTATTAGGTCTATCCTGCTAGTTTCCAAGACTCCAATGGCGACGGTTGGGGCGATATTCCAGGCATTATCTCGAAGATCGATTATCTGAAAGACCTTGGTGTCGATGTTCTTTGGCTCTCACCCATGTTTGAGAGCCCGCAGCATGATATGGGATACGACATCTCCGATTACGAGGCCGTATATGCTCCCTATGGGACTGTTGAGGATGTCGACACGCTAACTCAGGCGTGCCACGACCGTGAAATGAAAATCATCCTCGATCTGGTCGTGAATCACACTTCGATCGAGCACGCATGGTTTAAGGAGTCGCGGTCATCCAAAGACAACCCAAAGCGAGATTGGTACTTTTGGCGCCCGGCAAGGTACGGTAAAGAGGGAAACAGAATGCCTCCGACCAATTATCGAAGTTACTTTGCCGGCAGTACTTGTAAGTCTGGTGTCGTATTTGGAGCGCCGATTGGGACTCGGCTAACTAATGTCGTGTAGGGACATGGGACGAGACGACGCAAGAGTACTATCTTCACCTCTATGCCAAGGAGCAGCCTGATCTTAACTGGGACAATGAAGAGACTCGCAAGGCCGTCTACGACAGTGCGATGCGATTCTGGCTCGACAGAGGAATAGATGGATTTCGGATTGACACCGTGAACAAGTACAGCAAACACACCCACTTCCCTGATGCTCCAATCACAGACTCGGCCAATTATATTCAACCGGCGGCACATTTGTTCTGCAATGGTCCACGTATACATGAGTTTTTACAGGAGATGAATGACGAGGTTCTAAGCCACTACGACGTCATGACTGTGGGTGAATTGTCACTTACTCCAGACCCCAAGCACGTCCTACGATACGTCAGTGCCGCCGCGAATCAGCTCAACATGGTATTTCAATTTGACATGATCCATCTCGGAATGGGCCACGGCCTAGAGGACAAATATGATTACACGCCTTGGAAATTGACAGAGATGAAGGAGATCGTGACAAAATGGCAGAAATTTATCGAAGGGACAGACGGTTGGACTACCGTATTCTGCGAGAATCACGACAATGGACGAGCCGTGTCGCGCTACGGCTCTGACGAAGCCGAATACCGCGAAGTTTCGGCCAAGATGCTTGCAATCATGATGATCACCATGACTGGAACGCTCTTCCTGTATCAGGGCCAGGAGATTGGCATGATTAATGCGCCCAAGGACTGGCCGATTGAGGAGTATAAAGATATCGAGGCCCTGAACTATTACAATGAAGCTGAAAGGCTTTCCAAGAGCGGGGTAGATCCAACCCGCGCAGACAGGATCATGAAGGGTCTTCAGATTCTGGCTCGCGACCATGCACGACTACCAATGCAGTGGGACGATTCGCGAAATGCAGGCTTCACCGATGGACAGCCATGGATGCGCACACACGATCTTTACAAGGAAATCAATGTGAAGAGACAGACTCACGATCCTAATAGCGTGCTCTCATTTTATAAAAAGGTGCTTGAATTGCGAAAGGAATATCGCACACTGTTTATTCATGGCGCATTTGAGTTGTTAGACGTGGATAACGAATGCACCTTCATTTTCAGGAAGTTGAATGAAGACGGGCGTGCTCTGGTGGCATTGAACTTCACAAAGACGCCACAATCATTCACGCAATTAGAAGAGAGTAAGGAGATGAGACTTCTAGTTAGCAATTATGAAAAGTCAGTACCGGAAGTGCTTCAGCCGTTTGAGGGAAGGGTTTATATTATTGGCTATTAGCCACTTCGAATAAAGAAATTTTTGCAGCGATATACCCATCACGACGGATATTGGCGAAGATATTCGATTGTGATCATATCAAGACGAGTCGAGGTGTAATAGCGGAAATGGTAGAATAATAGACTATAGATTATGTTATTGAGGGAATATATTAACTATTTTGGTCAAGCTCAAAGTGCTAACCCATAGGCCGTGAGGTAATACGATCGCCGATACTGATGCGGAATCGTCTTTTCCGTCCTGTGACTGATTAAATGTCGACTAAAACCAGTACACTCCTATCGATATATCATTGAAGCAGAGAATCTGGGTGGAGTGTGTCATAATTAATGTCTTGGTAGCTGACTGATGGTACTTGACGCGCTGGACCACAACCATTTTCGTTTGAGATGATCCACGGATCCTCAAACAAGTCAGAATTTAAGTAGAAAAGTTGGCAGGATTAAAAGACATATAATATTACACCTTAACGGGTATACTGATTTAGATGATATAAGAAGAGTGAGGGGTCCAAGGACTAAAGGACAAACCGCAGAGAAGAAGAAGCAAACTATTGGGGGAATGGATAATAATACAAGAATAATTTTACATGAGCGAGTCGAATCGGCAGTTGGACAAGTATAAAGTGTGGGAGACACAATGGAGTGTCAGTGGTAGAATTAGTTGAAAAACCTCGGCAAAAACATGAAGATAAAAGATGAGCATTAAGATACCAACAAAGCCGCAAGATCAAGTGATCAAGTGATGTGCAGTGGCAAAAATAAGGAATACAATAAAATATACTTAACATAAATTAATTGAGTAGTCAAAGAATTGAAGCGGTGGAAATTGAAGAATAAATGAGATGGAATTGACGAAAATTAAGTGATGAACAAAGGGACAATATAACAAAGTGAGATATAGGAAACAGAAGTGAGAGAGTTAGACGGAGTGAAATTGAGGACTGAGAAGGTAGAGGAGAGGAGAGGAGGAATAGGAGAAACTGCTGGGGTAGTTATGTTTGTTAATTGCATTGGAGTGATAATGAGTAATGAACTAAAAAAATTTATCTGATATTACCCAAATATCACTCTATCCTCTATCTAGGCCATGCCTCCATTGACCCTCACAGTCTGCCCGGTGATCCATTTGCTTCCTTCTCCACCCAAGAAAGCCACCACATCTGCAATCTCTTCCGGCGTACCAATCCTATTCTGCGGGTTGAAACCTGCGATCATCTTCAACACCTGTTCACTCTTCCCTCTGAAGAAAAGGTCCGTCCCAGTTGGACCAGGAGCGACAGCATTGACGGAGATGCCTTTCCGCGAAAGATCCTTGGACATGACGCGGGTCATCTGTTCTACTGCACCTTTCGTTGTAACGTAGAGAAGATAGTTGGGAGTAACTGTTGACGCAGCACACAGTGTGGTGGAGAAGAAGATAATGTGGGAGCCAGGGGCCATATAAGGTGCGGCTTTCTGCATGATTGTTAGCCAATTCTCCATCCCAGGGCGACGCGACAGCAACTGACCTGAGCCAGGAAAAAAGGCCCCTTAACATTCAAGGCCATCGATAACTCGAAGTCATGCTCTGTTGTAGTCTCCAAATCTTTCATGAGCATGACGCCCGCGTTTGGCACGAGAATATCGATCTTGCCAAACTTATTAATTGTTTCGTTGACAAGTCGCTCAAGTTCAGCGACATTGCCAGCGTCGGCCTTGACAGCGAGCGATCTGTCAGCGCCGATGAGATTGACGACTTCCTCAGCGGCGGATGCGTCTGATGAGTAGTTGATCACAACATTGGCGCCATCATTGGCGAGGCGGAGAGCGGTAGCTCGGCCAATTCCTTTTGAGCCGCCGGTGATAAGAGCGACTTTGCCTGCGAGACTGGAGGAAGTCATGATAACTGGTTGCCGCGAAGTGAATCTACTCAGGAAGACTAATGGAGAGGCTATTGACGAATTGTCTCCGTCGATGATGTGATTTATAACAATCTTGAAGAGCTCGGGAATTAGCGGTGAATTTTCGGAGCCGATTCTGGCTCTGTTGGCACCTTCAAGAGTCTGGTAAGTTCATATCAGGTCACACACTGGGGAGCTGGAACCGGGCTTATTCCAGGTGGCGAAATGGTTTAAAGTTTTTGGCCTGTCATTGTCAGTCGCATTGCGTCATTCGTGTGGCTCGGAATTGCTACCGACTCACATATTGTGCGTAGCGTGCAGCCTAACTCACATCCGTCTCCAGCCGAAGTACTGAACGCAAACATTCGGTATGACTTGATTGGCCGTTCGAGAGACGATACCAGCGTCGAATCACGCGCGCTGTCAGAAACTGTTAAGCGATTCGGCTAACTCCATAGACAACGTATCCGAGCAGTATTTGAAACAAAGTTTGCCACGTGGTTCTGCTGGTTTGGCACTAAAAGGGGCGCGGTCTACAGCCGTGTGGAAAAGACAAGGAAAGAAAGGAAATAGAAGGAGAAAAGATAGAGGGTAGGGACAAGAGAGAAGGGGGGCTGAGGAGGGGGCGCGGCGCGGGAGGGCGAGTGAGTGGACCACGTGGGATAGGCGCTCCGAGAAACTTGTGTCAGTCAGATGGTCTGTTTAGACTTTCGAGATCCAAATTGAGATCCAAATTGACATGTTTGCGATGCTTCGGAAGCACACAGCCTTTCTACAAAAGTAATGAAAGTGACGGATCAATGCTTACATATAGGTCAATTTATCCAAATTGCTATCTACAATTTCAGTGCACACTTCGCAGTTTTCAAGTCGAGCTACATGAAATTTGCGGAGATCGCCGGGATTGCCTCCCACGCGAGTTGTCGCATCATCGGTGCCGCGCGTCCTTTAGTGCGCGGCACGGCACCAATCTGAGCCGCACGGATCTTGCAATGATCATCCGGCCAGGCGCTTCGGAAAAACTGCGCGAATCTGCAGTGGCTGTGTAGTGGCTGTGCAAAACCTTTTCATTGTTTGAGCGCTGCATTGACTTCTGCGACTTGCTAGTACCGAGCAACAGCCGGGGGGAATTAAGAGGGAACGCTGCACATAATTCTTCTAGTGTAAGAATTATATTAAGGTTGGCTGGAAAAACACTAATTGACTTCAGACTTCATGTATAAAGTAATGCTAACATAATATCAAAAATATCAAAAATATCGCGTGATAGCATCGTTACAAATTTAGACTTGTTCCAACTGAACGGCGCGCAACTTCTCCCCATCAACCACGTTCTCCGCGTCCTTGGCTTCCTGCTCTAAAGTATGAGTCGGAACAAACGACCGCGAGCCACGAGCGGCGGGAACCTTCTCATACAACTCGTCGACCTCCTCGAGAGACAAACCTTTCGTCTCGTACACAAAAAAGTAGACAAAGAAGGCCGCAAATAAGCAGAATGTACCCCAAATGAAAAATACTTTGGCACCCAAGTTGGCGTTGCCGGGCCCAGAGTCAACCATGTAGGGGGTCGCGTACCCTATGCCAAAGTTCCATATCCAGTTCGACATCGTGCAAAGCGCAACACTCTTCGATCGTGTTCGAAGTGAGAAAGTCTCGCCAGTGACGACCCAAGCCACCGGACCCCAAGTGGCTGCGAAGAACGAAATATACATGCATACAAACGCAATCAACACCTTGTTGGAGATAACCGAGCTGACGCTGACGCCAACAATGGCGACGATGTACTCGGCCACACACATGCCAATAGCTCCGATAAGCAAAAGCTTGCGGCGACCCATTCTCTCGACTGCGTACATACCGGGAGGAGTCATGACAACATTGACGATGTTAGTGATCAAGCCAATGACGAACGGGTTAGTGATGCCGGATTTCTGGAAAAAATCTGTGCCGTAGTAGAAGATGAAATTGATGCCGCTCAATTGCTGGAGTGCCTGAACAGTAGTGACCACGAGTAGTCTGTATAGCTGGCGTCCCTCGTTTGTGAAACAATGAATGAAGCCTGTGCTACCAAACGAAAGTTCGTACTCATAGTTCGCGCGGATTTCCAATAACTGCTCGCCCACATACTCATGATCGGGAGGCAATGCACTCAGACGGCCAAGAGACTTGCGTGCTTCCTCAAGCTTGCCCTTCTTAACAAAGTATCTGGGAGACTCAGGAAGCATAACCATACCACCTGCAAGAATCAAGCCCCAGGCAAACTGAACAGCGATCGGGATTCGATAGGCACCAGTGTCATTACGATGCTGTGTGGCATTGTTCACAATGCTAGCAATCAGCAGACCTATCGTGATGGCGAATTGGTACCCAGCCACGATAGACCCACGAATCCATTTAGGCGCAGCCTCAGACTGGTAAAGCGGTACGACGGCAGAGATGAAACCAAGGCCCAGACCAGCGAAAAAACGCCCTAAATTGAATACATTGAGTAATCCGTCACATTAGAAAAGAAATACATGATTGCAACACATACCAACAGCGAACAATGGAATCGCAGACGCGGCACATTGAAGGACGACACCGACTGCGAAAACAGCACATCCAATAATCAAATTTCTTAAGGCATGTACATTAGCATACTAGAAATCTGAACACAAGACTATAAATACTAAAACTCACATGCGCCGGCCAAAAATCTCGCCGACCAACGAAATCGAGAAGGATCCGAGCGTAGTTCCGGCAGAGAGAATTGAAACAATGAGAGAGGTTTGCCCGGATGTAAGGACGGGACTGCCGCTGACGTTGTGGTGAGTAGCAAAAACATGCTTGAAGTGATCCATGGCGATGATGCCGTTGATGGATCCAGTGTCATATCCATAGAGAATGCCACCAACACACGCGAAACTAGCGACCAGGATGGAAGGCCAGAACGAGCCTTGGGCAGGCTTCTCGAAATTGGCAAGTCCGAACTTCATTGTTGTCGATTGTAAAGGGAAAGCAGATAGCGAAGGAATTTGGACAGGACTTCACCGGATTAGAGGGCCGTATTTATTTATTTTAGTTTGCCACTAAACGGCTGGTCAGGACTGACATGCCATCAGCGATGTGGGGAGATGTTGTGTGGGGAAGTGGCGTCTGACTGTACCTTGGGGCACAAATTGTTTGGAACTCTAAAAGCTCAAATTTTTCCGGTCGTCTTGGAAGGTTCTGCTATTAAAGTTTGCTACGACTGATGTGACAGTGGCGCATTGTCGATGAGCGACGCAGCTGATTGGTGGAGCGACTTCCAGAACGAACGGGGCAAATCTGTCATGCGACTGAGGGGGTAAAATGACAGATATGCCTAACGCGTCCGATGGGCACAGTGAACTCTACGGAAATGATCCAGCTGAGGCGACCCACATTGGCTTTCCCCGCCACTAGTCGGTGCGCGAATGTCGCCACCCCAGTCGGCGAATATTTGATTTACTTGATCGATAAGCTGTGAAACAGTGAATAATGCAGCGAGGCATGTTGCCGATCCCCCGCTGTACTAGTCCATGATGCGCCGCCAGCAATTTGCTGGTCCATCTCTTGTTCTGGCAACGCATCCGCGTCCGCGTGGCACATGGTGCATCTATTGCCCCACAGTTGTGCTAATCTCCGGCCTTGGCGCCCGGAATCGATCACGCCAAGTCCTGTAGGTCGTTAGTGCCGCTCCGTTCGCCAGCTCGATCATACTTCTGCTCTGTAGCTTACAGTCCGTTGTCTGCTTGACAAGCTGTCTAATGTTGTGGAAACCTCAGGTAGCCGTGAGATACTGGGCCACAGCTGATGATCGACGGACTTCTGTGGCGTTTTTTTTGCGGGGTTGGGTGGGTGGCGATGCGCAGTCACATCCTATCCATCAGAGTTTGCTCGGATCGAGGATTATCCAGCAGCTAAAGTTTGTGTTTTTCCGCGGGCCCCTGTGCCACTCTCCTCTTTTAGATTTTACCGAGGTCTGCGGGGCTGACGCAATGTTAACCCTTGCCCTATTCGTTAGACGCACTTCCCCACTACCTAGTAAACCGCTTATTGGCGGCACTCGGCAGCCCTTCGATATAATAATTCTATATTTGGTCCAGACGTCTAACGCAGCAGCTCAACTTCGTAGATTAAATCCTTTTATTGTTTACTTTAGGGTTAATTTCAAAAATGCCTCTGAAAAGTTTCATAATAGCAATATATGCCATCGGGCCTCATCGAGCTGCCTCATCGAGCTCGCTTAGTGGGCCCACCGCCTAGCATGACACAGCATAATACAGCCGACACCGGTTTAGTGCATACTTGATGTTATGAAACATTTCAACGACATTTTTGAAATTAACTCCTTATTTTATTTATAATGACTAGGCGTCAGCGTGGTTAGTTTAGCCCAAAGACGAACCAAGTCAGAAGCTGTGCGACCGCACACACTTCTTAAGAAATTGAGATGTGTTGTACAATGAGATTAAATCCCGGGCTAAACCTGAGAATGGCAAGGGATCGGACATGGACGTGCGGCTGAACGAACGCAAGCGACTGGCTGAAGAGATCGTAACGCGCATCTATCGGCCACGCGATGCAACTGACGCGGCTGGCCCCTTGGGTGTGGGTGGGGGGTAGGGGGCAGAGAGAGAGGGAG
>PPJX02000235.1:0-14982 GCA_003705915.2 Lipomyces lipofer | reverse complement strand
CCTGAGAGCATCCACTAACGCCTTATGATCCATGACAACATCGCAGCTCTTGCAAGGAAATAAGAATCAATGCCGGAAATCTACAAGTACTCACGTAGCAGTTGATGCAGTAAAGAGTGGGGCGAATCTGCCAACTGGATTTGTTTCCGGCCGGGGATTCAAATAGCGTGAAGGAGTGCGGGTTAGGGGGCAATTAGTCTACGAGCGTAAACGTTATAAAAATGCTAAAGTCTATCTATATTTACCATTCAGAAGCCATAAAAGTACGGTTTATATACACTTAAACCAGAAGTTGAAAGTCACAAGCGTATTTTAAGCACTTCCACAACGACAAGGAAGCGCTGTGATAACTGCAATAAGGGGTTTTGGCGGAGAAGTCCCTGCGCACTGAACTGTGGCGATGTTTGTAGGTCGTTTGTTGGTCCAAATAATTACGAATAAATTTTTTATCTTTATTCGGATTAATAAGCATGAAATATCCAAAAATATTCGTATTCGATATATTCGTCATTCGTATCCACCCCTTCAGCGGCCCCGATAGCTTGGCTCGTCGTCGTCCTCAATGTTGTTGTAAGATGTGGGCGATATGCATCACCGTAACGTGTTGATGTCATTGACGAATAAGTTGTCTTGTCAACTGTAAGATATTATTACATAAGCGGCACAAAGTATTGATATAACTGTAACATCACATCATAACCACCCACTTAGTCCCACTCTCCCCCTTAATCCTTCTTGAGCACTCCATTGTCCACTCGCTCTTTCTATCGTTTTAGTGAAAACCGCAAATGATATCCTCTTTAGTGTTAACTAGTAGGCACAGAAAAAAACCTATTGCATGTCTTTCCGCCTTGCCCGCAAGCAACTGAGGGTAATGACTCTCGTATACTCTCAGATAGTAAGAACTACCTTTCCACGACGTGCTGTTCTTTCATTTCTGGCTCAAACAATTTTATGACGCCCAAATGTAATATTTATTCGCCGAAGTCCAATCTTACACAATTGTGTCACCCACCAGACAAAAGATAATTATGACCTTCGCATTCAGGATCTGACTGCCAGTTGGTGAACAGCCCTCCAAACTGGGGTACCGATATCGGCGTCAGCTTCAGGCGACACCGGCCGTGAGTAATTTTGGCGCAGGGACTCGCCGATTTCGCTGATATAAACATCAAACCGCAAAACCATTTCAGCCCTGAACATCACATGGCGCTGCTCTTCTTGCGATTTGGAATGAGACCCGCATCAGGCAATGACGAGAAGATATCTCGCAAGATCACCAGATATCAATTTCATTAACTGCGATGACCGTTAACATATAGCCAAATATTTTATTATTCTGGCAAATTGCAAATCCGTCAACTTGGTCGTATCAAGTAGAAAATATTATTAGGAACAGCACAAAATTTTTTCACTATCAATATCGCACGCTAAACGCAAAAGTCAAACACGTCGTTGATATTTATCAGTGACACCGATAGACGTTTGCTATTTATTAAAACAGCTCCCGCATCTCCACAGTTCTTATATATTCTCCAACATCTGCTCCAGTATATCCTAATCGCATTAGTAACTCCTGCAAAAATGCCTTCTGCTGTTGAGGGACCTCGTACGCTCTACGACAAGATCTTTGATGACCATGTTGTCAAGGCTGAGGATGGAACTTACATCCTTTACGTCGACCGCCACCTCGTGCACGAAGTCACATCACCCCAGGCATTCGAGGGCTTGACGAATGCTGGCCGAAAGGTTCGGAGGGTTGACTGCACTGTGAGTAAGACGAGAACATTGAAATACCTGAATTATTGGCTGACTTGAAACAGCTCGCCACTGTCGACCACAACATCCCGACCACGTCGCGCAAGACCTACAAAACTTTGGACACGTTCATCGAGCAAGAGGACTCGCGTCTGCAGAGCACCACGCTTGAGGAGAACGTCCGCAACTTCGGACTTCGCTACTTTGGCCTCGACGATGCGCGCCAAGGTATCGTCCACATCATTGGTCCCGAGCAAGGCTTCACACTCCCCGGTTCCACCGTAGTGTGCGGCGACTCGCACACGTCGACGCACGGAGCGTTCGGCGCACTAGCGTTTGGCATCGGCACGTCTGAGGTCGAGCACGTTCTCGCCACCCAGACGATCATTCAGAACAAGTCTAAGAACATGCGCATCTCGGTCGAGGGCAAGCTACGCCCGGGCATCACGTCCAAGGACTTGATCCTTCACATTATCGGGCAGATTGGAATGGCGGGCGGCACCGGCTGTGTCATTGAGTTTGCTGGCGAGGCTATCAAGGAACTGTCGATGGATGCGCGCATGTCGATGTGCAATATGTCAATCGAGGGAGGAGCGCGTGCGGGCATGATTGCTCCTGATGTAACTACGTTCGCCTATCTTAAGGGCAGGCCCCTCGCACCCAAGGGCAAGCAGTGGAATAAGGCAGTCAATTACTGGAAGACCCTCTTCTCCGATCCTGGCGCCGCGTTCGACATCGACATCACGATCCAGGCCTCCGACGTTGTTCCTACTGTCACTTGGGGAACCTCGCCACAGGATGCTCTCCCCGTCACGGGTAATGTTCCTGACCCGGCTGATTATCCCCAAAATCCAGAGAAACAGCAAAGCATCACCCGTGCGCTCAACTACATGGGTTTGACTGCCAACATGCCAATCCAGGACATCCAGATCGACAAGGTCTTTGTCGGTTCGTGCACCAACGCTCGCATCGAGGACCTTCGCGCCGCCGCCAACGTCGTCAAGGGCAAAAAAATTGCGTCGAACATCCTTCGCGCCATGATCGTCCCTGGCTCTGGTCTCGTCAAGCTCCAAGCCGAGCACGAGGGTCTCGACAAGATCTTTTTGGATGCTGGATTTGAGTGGCGCGAAGCTGGCTGCTCTATGTGCCTCGGCATGAATCCGGATATTCTCTCGCCAAAGGAGCGCTGTGCATCAACGTCGAACCGCAACTTCGAGGGCCGCCAGGGTGCTGGTGGACGGACACATCTCATGAGCCCGGCCATGGCTGCTGCTGCCGCTATCACCGGCCACATCACTGACATCCGCGAATACTACAAGGAGGAGAAGAAGGCAGCGATTGAAATCACTGTACCGTCTTCTGCGTCTGCGTCTGAGGTTTCTGACTCAGACTTTGATGAGAGCGAGATCGAGGACGTCACTGAGGAGTCAGCTTCTATTGGTGCCCCTGCCGCCTCGTCGGCTGGCACCGGCGTCTCCAATGGCATTCCGCCCTTTACCGTCCTCACTGGTATTGCCGCGCCGCTCAACCGGTACAACGTCGATACCGACGCCATCATCCCCAAGCAGTTCCTCAAGACCATTAAGCGCACTGGCCTCAAGGCTGGTCTGTTCTTTGCGGACCGTTTTGACGCCGTCACCGGCGCTGAGAAGCCAGACTTCGTCCTCAACCAGGAGCCTTACCGACAATCAAGCATCATGGTCGTCACGGGCCCCAATTTTGGGTGCGGTTCCTCGCGCGAACATGCTCCGTGGGCTCTTGTCGACTTTGGCATTAAGTGCGTCATTGCGCCATCATTCGGCGACATCTTCTTCAACAATTCGTGCAAGAATGGTCTTCTTCCCCTGGTCATCCCGCAGGACGTCATCATCGAAAAGATCGCGCCCCTCGCCGAGAGTGGCGAGCCCGTTACGGTCGATCTCGTCAAACAGGAGGTGCGCAACCCTGCCACGGAGGAGGTACTTGCCTCTTTTGAGATTGATCCATTCAGACGTCACTGTCTTGTCAACGGCCTAGACGATATCGGATTGACTCTCCAGAGCGAGGAGCTCATCGTCAAGTACGAGAATTTCCGGAAACAGACGTTTCCCTGGCTCGAAGGTGGGTCAACTTTGATCAGACCTATCATCCAAGGCAAGATTCCCGGTGTCCCCAACGTCGTTGAGTGGTAGTTTCGACTGTGTACTGTTTTATGTCGTTTGCTATGAACATTTGGTTAGGTGCATGCTGGAAGATATACGATATACAATTCATTTCTTTGGAATCAAATAGAACATTCTCCTAAGTTATAACTCAAAACAACCATAGAGCAAACTAGCCATTCGACCTATGTCCTAAACGATCCACGATTACTAGTCGTTCAACTAGAGTCGGAGAAAACGACAAGATCCATGATTCCTGCGACTCGTTAAGGCCGTATGAGCCAGTCTTGACGGACGTGAGGAGCTCGTCTAAAATTTTCGTGTCTCGCGGCGTTGTCTTGTTTGTGTCGTGAAATATATAGGTTATATTATGGGAAATTTTTCCGTAAGTTCTTCTACCAGCTATGGCTGCTGATACGACCTAGTCTTCGGATCACAATAATCCATCCCCTATCCTTCCAAGGGACCAATCGGATAGCATATCACACGTATTGTTGTAGGTTTAAGGTTTTTTCAAGAAACCTGTCGTAACTTGCGTT
This sequence comes from Lipomyces lipofer, assembly GCA_003705915.2. NCBI lineage: Eukaryota > Fungi > Ascomycota > Lipomycetes > Lipomycetales > Lipomycetaceae > Lipomyces > Lipomyces lipofer. Next base: position 10,544 of record PPJX02000235.1, on the reverse strand, counting down.
GTCAATACCAGAGCTTATAGAGATTATTGGAGAGGATGGGAGGCCACATCTTCCCACTCTCCAGCGAAGATTTATTCATCAAGAATGGGCTTCCTCGGTGGATTACAAACACAGAAGGAGACAAGGACACGGCGATCATGTCAGAGTGGACTACTTATGCAGTCCAGTATCAATTGTCCAGATCCATCAGATGTTCAATGGTTTTGACTTCTCCATCAATCCGGACAATTACAGGATAACGAGTGTAAGTTGGTGCAAGTTAAAGTCATATTTTATTCTCTATGTTCTCATATCAAATTTACCCCGATTCGGTGCCTGCCCTCTTACGCGCACTCGGCCATCACCTCTCCACAATATCAAGCGGTCCATGTCAATCTCACCCCCTTCTGCTAGTCTCACGAACTTGGCGTTTGCTTGTAGCGATAGGGATAGGGTATAAGATGCTCACTTTAGCTACCGCTTCCCCGCAGCGATCCCCCCCACCCCCCGTCCACTTTCTTCTACTCACTCCCCGCAGACATCACAGCGACAATATAAAGTGATTATTTCAGAGGCAATAAACATAAAGATACTAACTCAAAGTTATAGACAACTACGACCGATACTATGCGGAGTGCAACGTACAGAGATAGGCAAAATGCCACAAACTTAATGATATTCGAAACAAGCAATATTTTGGATAATGGTTTAGACAAACAGGACAGTAACATACTGGCCGGCTTACAAATTGGATTTGTAAACCAATGCAGAAATAATGCCTATAACGCTTATAGCGAACTATTTGGTGAAGTGGCAAGTGACAGGTACAGATGTGAATGGACAGAATGCAACGTTGTTCAAACAGCGGACGCGATCAAAGTAGTTTGTAAAGTGAAAGTGGGGGAGTGCATGATGGCATAGCTGTCTGAACGCTGAAGTCAATATGTCAGCCAGGTTATCATAGATTGCAGATCACAGATTGATAAGGCGGAAGATAGACGACACGGGAAACTGTATCTTTGAAGGACAAACTAGCCGACGGTTACTTGTGTCTACGCTATTGATTGTAATACATCACGTTTAAAAAGGGATGTCGGAGCCCTAACCTGAATGAACTGTAGGTTGAGTGCAAGGTTCGCAGCCGCACTGGTCGCTTATGGGAGTTTTGCCTTGTATTCCGAGGTCCTCGTGTTAAGCGTTTAAGGACAACGAAAGCCGATGTGATTGCAATTTATCTTTCGCTGTTTGTTTAGCTTTCAGGTTCCACTTTGCTTTTGAGACTCCCAATAGTTCAATCTTTATTGCTTCATCGCTTTGGACTTTGTCTGGTAGTGCAATTGCCCATAATGTCCCCGATATCAAGTTCTGTGATCGCGGCATTGAGGACCTTTGCTACATGTGATGTATTGTCCTATTATCATATTAAGAGTCTTTTGGACTAAGATCGAACTTAACTGACGGCAACCATAGATTGGCGATGCACTGGTCAAGCTGAAATATCCGTTTGGAGGCTATCTTGACGGGATCTCAATGTTTTCGCCCGAGCGACAATCTGGAAGCACGAAGATCTTTGGGGAGGCTATAACTGTGAAAGTATGTTCTGTCATCATCCGAATTCTAATAGGTCTGAAGCATTTATTTATTGACAGCGGTATAGATGGTAGACGCCAGCGATAAGACCTCGCCCACACTTCCAAAGCACTTTGTAAGTCCAGTGAGCTTGGCCAGTAATTTTATTCCGTCCCCGTCATCTGACATTCCTTCAGTGCGATTACAATGAATCCGGAAAGATAATGTTCATCTCCCAGCCATCTGGGATGTATTCAGCCTGCTGGGGCGGCTTAATGACCACGCGCGCGAAATTTCTAGGTGCTCCAGGCGTGATCGTTGACGGCCGATTCAGAGATATTCTAGAGCAGAGAGAGATGAGATTCCCTGTATTTGCACGGGACATTTCGATTTTGGGGTCCAATGGATTTACGAGGGCAAGCGAGGTGAACGTGCCGGTGCAGTTTAAGGACGACTTGTGGATATATCCGGGTGATTATTTGATGGGTGATGCGGACGGGGTTGTGGTTGTGCCGGTCGCGGAGATTGAGAATGTCGTGAAGTTGTGCACAGATAGGAAGAAGATTGATGACTTGACATTTGAGGCGCTGAGGAAGGGGGAACCGATTGGCGAGACGATTAAGAGGTTGAGGAATTAGATCAGAGAAATAAATTGAGCATCCCGTGCATAAAATACAAGGATTGTTGTCTAGGTCTCAAATACGGGTGTCCTCACCCCTAACCCGGTTATTCCTCGGTGCTGTCTGGCGTGAGTCCGGACCCACCTGGAACTTGTAAGCGGTCATTCTTCTGTGGCCAAGCGGACATATGATCCAAGGGACAACAGTTTGTCCGTTGGCAAGAGTGTCCATGGCCAAGTCACCTATCTCCATATTGGCGTCAGCGAGGTGACAACATCGCAGGCGGGCATCTCCAAGGACCTCGCTTAAAATCCCGGTTAGCTACGCGATGGCGCCGTATACCAATCGGATTAATATTTTTCTGGATTGTGAGACTGGCTGCTGCGTTGATTCCTACTGTTCATATGCTGTCTTGTTCGGCTGATAGGGAGTTGAGGGGGCCGCTTGACTTGTGACAATCCGACATTCTTGGCGATGGGACGGCTGTGAATGCCAGCCGCGAGGGCCGGCTACTAGTATTTGTAACTCCTGCTGTTTTAGTCACTAAATTCTCTTTGATTCCATATTTTTGTATCGTGACACATACTATAATTACTTGCGGTGGCCGATATTCTCATTCCAAACAGACTGCCTCTCGGTTAATTTGTCTTCCGTGACAAGAGGCTGCGCCGATTGAGAGAATATACGGTACTTTGCAATGCTGGTAACTGGGAACTGACAGTGAGACAGCGGCTGACGGGAAGCGGAGAAGGGGTATTTGTATTGGAGGAAACCAACCACCTAGTCCGGCGGCGTCCGAAATCAATCTTCTTCAGAGATCTTCGACACATCTACACCCAGGAAATATGACGGTCGCTCTAGTTCCGATCCCAGCCGACCCTTACCTTCTTCCCTCGTTCGTCATGACTCGACTACATCACGCCTTCGAGTCTGGCTTTCACAACATCCTCAAGCTCCTCCAGAATCCTCCACATAACGATCTTCCGAATTTCCTCGGCTACTGCGAAGCGTGGGGCACTACTCTCCTGGGACATCATGAAGTCGAAGAGCACAGTATGTTTCCCATACTGAATGAGAGGCTTGACTTTTCCAATGAAGAGGAACAGCACGAGCAGATGCACGACTCACTCGAGGACTTTCTCACGCGCGTTCGTGCCGCCCGCAGCGACCCCGCGAAGTTCAGCGCGGCTATCCTGATTGACATCCTCGAAGGTATGAAGGGCAACCTCCTCACTCACCTTCATGATGAAATCGAGGATCTCTCACCTGAGAGTCTACGTCCCGTGTTTTCGAAGGAGGAGGTCGTGGAGATGATGGCTCTGGCTGAGAAATACGCGTTCAAGCACGAGAACATGTTTATTGCGCTGCCATTCCTGCGAGGACACACGCCTCCAGAGTACAAGAGTTGGCCGGCACTGCCGTGGGTGATTGCAAAGGTGGTGGTGCCGTGGGTTATTGCGAGAAAGCATCACGGGTGGTGGAAGTACGCACCGTATAAAATAGCCTAAGAACGCGAAGCCCAACATTTGGATTGTTAACTTGATATAAGTTTGTTATATTCGGACCTGTCATATTCGGACCTGTGAACGAAATAAATGTCAATTTCGCAACGGACCAAACAGTTGCTCGTAAAAGTAAAAGGGATAGGGCTGTGAGAGCGCTTGGTTGTAGACGCGCTTCTACTCCGGCGCATTTAAGTTGTATACCTAGCGGTTCGAGATGGGTAAACTTTAGTTGAAGTCAGCTTAAGTCAACTAAACATGAATTAAACTCAGCTTCACTTGGACTCGGCTGCCAAACTTAACTCAGCTTGACACCTTGAGTAAAGCGACTTAAGTCGGATTAAGATTTTGAGTTAGTAACTCAACTTCAGCTGCATATAAAGTTTCAAGTTTAGCATCTATAAGAGGTGTGATTACAGAATCTGTGCTGGGACCTGCTCGGTCTCAAGTACCGTATAGATCTATCCCGTCAACGTCCCTTCTTTCCTGAAGAGATGCGATTGGCCAAAAGAACGCGAACGATTGTATATTACAGGAGGACGAGGAGTCAGATGAAGAAGAAACGGCAGCAATGATCTTGAAATTGCTGAGGAGTTCGTTTTCTATTCTGAAAGCAAGCTAATGAATGTGCTCTATAAATTTATTTTTGATTCTAATTTTACTTTATTTCATCCAATTTTGCTCAATTTGACAAACATGATTAAGTGGACTTAACTCGACTGGAGTTGCGAGGTTGATTGAAAACCATTAGCTGCACAACTTCCTGCATAGCGAATTACGATTTGATTGCTCAAAGACATATACGAGGTAAACAACCCATTATTGCTCGTCATGTTACATGTAGCTCCACTGTCCAAGATTATTGCGTGCTGACCATTTCCTGAGAAGGAGCTGCACAATAGTGCACGCTCAGTGCAATTTACTCCTCTGCGTAACCAATCATCAGTGTCTGCCACCATAGCTTGGCAGTTTAACAAGGAATTCGATGCTCCCGAGTCGATCTGGGCGGTCAGCTTCAATTGTCCTGGCGAGTTCATGAGCGTTACGGGGACGAGGAACAGCGAGTTGGACGTATTGTGTTGTCTGCCCAGTAGTCCGTCCAAAACTACTGGGGTTTCCTCGTTTTTTGTCTTCGAGCGCGAGCAGTTCGCCGCAGGTCCAACAAAGTCTCAATCGCGACCGTCGTTCATTCTCTTATCTGCTGATTTCTGTCATACCCATGTTCTGTCCTCATAGCATCAAGTTGCATGGGTTCCGGACCTGAACCTTGAGTGGAATTTGTGAAAGTAAGACTTTGCTGCCAACATCGAAGTGTTGGGTCTGACGATGCTGATTATAGTAGCGGGCTTGGTCCTCCTGTGCCACAGTCGTCGAAGCACGAATGTCTTTTAACACGTGGTGCAGATGCTATAGGTGAGTTGATCCTGTTGTGACGGTGGCGGCGCCAGCGGGGATATCGAAGCGGAACTTCAATCTAAGACACAATACAGCTTTAGAGTTCGGGACGTCGAGCCTATGCACGTTCCTTAAGTGCTCGATAATCATGGACTTATCGACAACAAAATGACAAAGATCACAAATCGCGACCTGCCACGTATTCTCGTACGTGAACCCAATGTCGTCAACTAAACTCTGGAGGAGACCGCGCGTACGTGTTGGCAATCATCGTTGATGGTGTGTGAAAAGATTAGTACGTCGTCTAGGTAGACTATGGCACACACATCCAAGAACTCGCGCAGAACATATATGCTCCTCGCAGATCTAACCTTGTGAATATTCGAGCACCTTGCAGGCGATCCAAAGTTTCCGAGATCAGAGGCAACGGGTAGCGATTTTTCACAGTGATCGCATTCAGGCCACGGTAGTCGACACAGATAGTCACGAAGTGCTGATAACTCCAATTCTGACGTATTATAGAGACGACCGAACAGGGGCTTCTTGCCGGGGACCGGAGGAATTGCGTGATCAATGGCTCGGTGGGGTGGCAATTGATCCGCACCGGACTTGATAAACAAGTCGGCGAAGTCATGATATTCCGAAGGCTCAACTGATTTGACTTTCTGGGTCTCCTCAGTGTCGAGAATAGCGGATAGTCTCTCACGCGTCGAAGGAGCTGCAGGATCAGGAGCGGGACGAGAAACTGGACGTGAATTGGAACAAGATGCTGGACTTGACTCTGGAATCGGGACCGGACTGGAAACTGGAATCGAAGTTTTTCCTTGGCGGAGAACTGGAACTGGAACTGGAACCCGAACTAGGACTGGATAAGGAACCTAAGCAATGCTTCTGGCAATACTTGGAACCGAGCTGAATGGTATTGTTGGCCCGGGATATTGTTGATCATGGAGACTCAGCCAAGGATAACCCAAGATGATAGCATCCACGATGTTGAAGACGAATTCTTCCCGTCTTCCCGATGATGACCGACCAAAAAGACCACATGGACTTCCTCGGTAATCATTCCTGACTTAATAGATCAGTTCCGGCCGGAGCGGCTGGAACTAGGCTGGAACTCGGCTGGACTGACGTTCGGTTTGCACAACGGGCCAGCTTGCGAACGTACGTTGCACCCAAATCAGAGCGTAACGCTCGTGATTTTGCTCTGCATAAGTCGTACAGCACCTTTGATTATGTGCCGTATGTTATGCCTACAACGAGTTCCAATAGATAGCAAACTTAACGAGCATTCCATGTCATTAACAATCATTACTAAAATACTAATGCCTAAAAATATATAATCCGCGTGTCCCTAAATATACAATTCAAATTCATGATATATTTACAACTCCACCAAATGCATATGTCATCCCAGTTGCTCCTACTCGCAAACTATCATGCACTCTAACAGCTCCCGCGCTCGCACGTGCAGAATGCCGCTGTCAGCGTCGTTCAATCCAACATTAATCATCAGCGTGTCGTCCAGCCAGCCGTGGTAGTAGTCGTTGACGAGAGGGTTCTTCGTCATTTTAGGCTTTGCAGGCGTGCTAAGCGACGCCGGAGAGTTTTGCTGTGACGACGGCGGTGACTGTTCCTGCTGAGTGCCAGATGGCTGGGACTGCTGGGACTGCTGCTGCGGCGCCATTATCTGCGAGGTGGCTTGTTGTGGCTGCTGCTGCTGAGCATCAGGTGGTGCCGGGGTCTGTTGCTGAGTTGGAGACTGCGGGGGCTTCTCCTGCTGCTGCTGAGTTGTCGTGGATGCTGGATCTCCTGAACCAGTCGTCTCCTCTCGTTTACGCAGTCTGGCGGTAGCGGACTCTTCTTTCAGCTCCGTCTTCTCCTCCACCTTCGTCTGCAATTTCTCCTCCACCTTCTCCTCCACCTTCTCTGCCGTCTGCGTCGTCACCGTCTCCGCACCTGCATCCGCACCCGCATCCGCAATTTGATCCTTTTTCTCCGCCTCCATAGCCGCAGTGGCCTCCCTCTCCTTTTGTTCCCTCTGCTTTTGCTCCCTCTCCCTTTGCTCCCTCTGCTTCTGCTCCCACTCCTTCCTGTCCTTGTCCCGCAGCTGATTCCACACGGCCTGTCCGCCATGTTTTTCCTCATTCCACGGCTCGTGCTTGCGAAAATTGGGGTGGTCCCACCCCATCGAAACTGAATAGAGCATCGTGCGCTCGTCCGTGCCGGCGTACATGAGATTGCCGGTACGGCCGATGATGTCAAACGGCGCGGTCATGTTCATGATGACGACGTAGCGCCGGTAGAAAAGTTCAAAGTAGTTTTTATATTTTATGTGGAAGATCTCGATCAGGACCGTGTTGTGGATGGTGGGGATGCAGGGAAAGTCGCAGAGCGTGACGCGAAGCGAGTTTGTGGCCTGGTGGAGGTCGTTTGCCTGCTTGCGGTCGTTGAATGTCCTGAGCAGGTCGGAGACGCATTTCGGCGTGGCGGTAGACGAGGCGATGTTGACGAGCTGGTTAAGTTGTTTCGGGTCGAGGAGCGAGATCGAGCGCGGCTTGGTTTCTTGCTGTATGTAGCCGACGTCGTGGTCGTCCCACATGAGGAACCAGTTCTTCTCGATTTCCCTCAGGGCCGGGCGCGTGAGTTCCGTGAGTTCAGGGTAGCGGATGGGAAGATGCTGGAGCTTCATCTGCCGGCTGAGGTGCGGGATCACGGCGCGGAGATCGATGACCCATTGACCAAGACAGTTGCGCATGCCGTTCGTGCCGACGACCATGAGCGGCTCGCCGAGCGGGGAGAAAAAGACGCGCGGGTCGACGTGGCCCTGGATCAGGGCCATATACATGATCCCCTTGCAGAGCCCCTTCGGCGTCGGCCACTCCTTCAAAACCAACTTGGCGCTCTTGCCGTCCTTGCAACGGAGCTGCTTGCGGCCGATCGCCGAGGTGTATACCCAGTCCATGTCGCACCAGACCAACTCATGATGGTACAAGACCTTTTTCGGACTCCTCCGTCCGAACGCAATGTATGGCACCGAAGCACCGGCAGGGTAGGGAAGCAAATTGGGATTGTACGTCTTCGCCGTGCCTGGCCTCCATATGAAGTCCATCCGAGCAATCGTGCCCTCGAGGCCGTTTGTCGACACGAGGTAATTAGCCTGGCCGAACTGGTAATTAGGATTGCTGCAGTAACGCAGCAGCGAGAGCGGCACGGGATGCGCGGCGAGCTCCTTGTCGCGCTTGTACTGCGCCTCGAATGCTTTGTACTCCGCCCACCGCCTGCGTTGGGATTCGAGCTCCGCAGCGGTCTTCTGCGGCGTCGGCGTCGGCGTCGGCGTCGGCGTTGAAGTGATCGCAAACGAGGAATCATCGCCGTCGAGGTAGTATGCACGATGAAGGTCGCGGAACGCGGAGCCGAGGTCGCGCACAGAATCATCTATAGTGCCGTAGCGCATGCGAGCGAAGCCGATCTGGACGGAGATTATGAAGACCGTTACCGCAATGACAGCAACAATGATAAGCAGCCGGAAGAAGCGCCGGCCCACTCGGACTCGGACAGCCATTGGGGGACTGACTGGAGACCGTAGAGGACAAAATGGTCAAACAAAATGGACAAAATAGAGCAATCGAGAGAAGAGAAAGACGGGAGGGAGGAAGACAAGCAATATAGCGGCGTCGAGTACACGCGATGTCGACGAGGACGCCAGACGAAGCCGCATCTGTCTTGAATTTCCTCCGATCGTCGTCGCATTTCGACTCGGACGGACGTCGGCGCCATGATCTCTCTTTTTAGCTTGCAGAGAGACTAACCTCCAAAGTGCAGTCCGCCTCGCGGGTCACACCCAGACCAGCCACCGTAACACCAGCTAGCACCTAGAAAGCCGGCAGCAAAAGTTGACGGTTCGAAGCCGCCAACACGGCGGCGGTCCGAGCACGATCGCAAGGTTGCAAAGCCATTCAAGAAGCCCTAGCTACATACACACGCTAATCCCGAAAGCGTTCGTGGCTCATGCGGTACAAAATACCCTATAAATAGCTTGGATATTGCCCTCCCCCCGCAAGAACAAAATAAAAAAAAATTAAAAAGAGGTATGACACGTGCAGGATCACCCAACAACCGGGTTACAGACTTGCAATGCACGAAGTCTGTCGACAAACAGAATGATTTAATTCCATTACATTAGTTAGATCGGTTCAGCAAACCAACTTCATGGGTTTCATATAGTAGGGTGCAGCGTAAACAGAAAACAACAGAAAGACACGACACACAACGTAGACTGGACGGGCGTTGTAGAAGCTTCAACGGCAATTGGCACGCCGGGAGTCCCGCCGGAGTCCAGTCTCTGCGTTCTGCGATTGTTCGAACCTTGTTGGGGTAAACGAAGCAACAGCACATGTCCATCCGTTGTAGCGTCAACCCCACACACGCACATGTCATAGTCGGCTTCTCGCTTTGTATACTCTACAACAGGTAGATCGGAACTCCGACGGAGCAGGGAAGCCAGAGCACAGTCATCTGCTATATGGCATTACCCAATCTTGTCCTTATTGTTTACATGAAGAGTCCTAATGATAGAATCTAGCAGTCTTTGTTCAGCAAGTTAATAACAGTGGAAGGTATTAATTAGTCTTAAGCTGGTGCTTCTCTAACTCTGTGAATGCAGCAGACGCACGCGCAGGATACCGTACACAGCAAAAATTTGCGAGCTAACTTAAAAGCAGCTGAGGTACACGCCACATGTGATGCATCTCAATTCTGGCAATGAAAAGCCGCCTACCGCACCGCTGGCACCACTTGTTTTTGCCGTCTCCCGTCTCCCGCCTCCCGCCAGGCTGATCTCTGAAATCAGATATTATTTTAATTTTAATTTGATTAAACTTATGTGAGTGAGTGAGTGTGAATGGAATGTGAACGCGAACGGGAACGTGATTGTTCGGTGTTGGCTGAAAGGCGGTGTGATTTTCCGGATGCGTTGTTGGCCTTCTTTCGATTTCGGCTGCATCACCCGCAACCTTGTCTTGTCACCTCAAGGAGCAGACGCTAGCCGACAGGTGCTTAACTACATTGTGAGAAGGACGCAACCAGGCATAGCCGGCTGCAACCTCGCTTATACTGCAGCGTCGTGCCGTGCTCCGTCCTTCCCAGAAGACGCCGTTCTGAGAGGTTTAGGGCATAATTACCAACCCTAGAAACTAGAGAGCAGGAAATGTAGTAGAAAATGGATTTATAGAGTAGGGTTACTAATTATGTACCGTGCGCCCAGACAAGTAATAATCCCGTTGATCGTCTGTATAACATGTCAGAATTGGAGTTATCAGCGCTTCGTGATTATCTTGAAGAGAATCTGCAAAAGGGGTTTATCAGACCATCAAGGTCCCCGGCAGCTTCTCCGGTCCTATTTGCTCGCAAGAAGGACGGCTCGATGCGACTTTGTGTCGACTACCGTGGCCTGAACGCGATCACCGTGAAGAATCGC
>PPJX02000234.1:0-15030 GCA_003705915.2 Lipomyces lipofer | reverse complement strand
GTAATGTGATGATATCCCAACTAGGATCTTCTGCATCTAAGAGTCGGCGTCCGAGTGTAACCAAGCGAGCGGATTTGACGTCTCTGGAATCTTTGAGCTGGTAGGCGACGAAATACTGCGCTCCATCGAATGACGCGATCGCATCTTGTTGGAAGGAGTTGCTATTGATCCGAAAGCCTGAAGGTTCGTCGGAAAGAAAAGTCTTTGTCACTTTCATCTCTGAAAAAGTCATTCTTTACACACATTAGCGGACGGATTCAATCAAATTGTACTTACGAAATTTGCAATTTATGCATTCTCAGAACAATGACACTTTGCAAGACCTACATTCGTTTTACCGTCTAGCACAATTGAGGACCGGAGACAACGCCGCCCCAACTCGCACACGCCGTCATCGGTGAAATTAACACGACGGACTTACACATGAGCCGGAAGCGCCGCCCAATATGATTTGGCCATGCGCGTGTAGATTGACTGCGACAGAACAGCCGACAAAAGTCCGACATGAGCCGCACGGGGAAAGCGGAGAGGGATTACGGGGCGAAAGTTCGAGCCAAACTGAGCAGCGCCGGGGCACCGGCCCGCACTTGAGAGCCGCTCCCGCCTATCCTCGCCTTACAGTACGTACCAGACTGACAGTCAGACCTCATCACAACCCCGAGCCGGCCCGAATCCTCAACAACTTAATATCGTGGTCGTTTTCTTCTGTTCCTTCGATATGTAGTACAAGGTGCTCGATTCTACAGCATGACGAACTTAGCGCCGTCAGTTCGCGACGGTTGGGTAAAGAATCCGTTGAAATCACGTGCTGACGTGCTCACGGCCGCAGCTACGCTTCTCGCACCGCTGCTGCCGAAATACTCTCCAAAAAAGTCCGCCATACAACTCATTGCGAGCGGTGCGCACTTTGATGTCCTCGCCGCGCAACTGGAAGGGTTCTCCCGCGTGATATGGGCTATCGGGGCAATTAAAGCCGGCTGGGAGGACCGCGACTCCATAACCCCAGACGTCGAGAGCGTCATCCACGATTTCGAATTGAACTTCCAGGAAGGCGTAGCCACCGGAACTGATCCCGAGTCTGACGAGTACTGGGGTTATGCTGATGACTGCGACCAGAGGCTAGTGGAAATGGCGGCGCTTGGATTCGCTCTGTTTATGTGTCCGGCTGTGTTCTGGGATCCGTTGCCAGAAATTGCTAAGAAGAATCTTGCACAGTGGCTCTATTCGATCAATGAAGTCGACATCGTGAACAACAATTGGCTCTTTTTCCGTGTGCTGGTCAACGTGGGCTTGCGCACCGTCGGCGAAAAATACAGCGACCACGGAATCAATAACGCGCTCGACCGGATTGACACATTTTATCTCGCCGACGGATGGTACTTTGACGGCAAGCCTTCGCAACTCGACTACTACGTCCCGTTTGCATTCCACTTCTACGGCCTGATTTACTCTGTTCATGCGACATGGGATCCCAAACGCGGAGCTCTCTATCGAGAACGGGCGGCAGCTTTTGCGGACGACTTTGCGATCTACTTTTCTGCGGCCGGTGCCGGTATTCCGTTTGGTCGCAGTCTGACATATCGCTTCGCGCACGCTGCATTTTGGGCCGCAATGGCGTACGCAGGCGTCGAAGGCGCAAAAAAGGATGCGGTCGGCTGCCCGATCGTGTCCACAGGCGTCATCAAACACTTGCTCCTTCAAAATCTGCGGTACTGGTCCAAGCAGCCGTTTCTTCTCGACGACGGGTCATTCTCAGTCGGCTACGCGTACCCAAACTTACTCATGTCTGAAGAGTACAATTCCGCGAATTCACCATACTGGGCTATGAAGACCATGCTCGCACTCGCAATACCGTCTGCCAATCCCTTCTGGACAACTGCGGAACTCGCGTTGACACCGCCGCTTACTAAGGTGTTGTCCCACGCCGGTCAAATTGTCATCAATGACGCTTACGGGCACACGTACGCGTTATCGGCCGGTCAATACGCGGACTGGTTTCGTTGTCAAAAGGCAAAATACTGCAAATTCGCTTATTCCGCCAGCTTTGGATTCAGCGTTTCCGGCGCTAACGAGAGTTTGGCTCATTTTGCTGGTGATTCGTATCTGGCGATCACGAATGACGGTGAAGTATTTGTCGGCCCGGGCATTCCACTGCAGCATGGTATTGAAGAAATTAACAAACGGAACGTGGTGTGGGCGAGGTATAGTAGCGTGTTAAACAAAACTGTTCAAGTGTCGAGTTGGCTTATTCCGCCGGATGGGAAGACGAGTGCATGGCATACCCGGATTCACAAGATTGAGAATCTGGGACTCTCGGCGGTTTCGGTTGCCGAGGGAGGGTTCTCCGTGTCTTCGCAGACTCTCGCGCAGCGACCCATCCGCGTTGCTGCTATCTCGGAGGATGGCATGTTCAAAACCGCGGGCAAGGACTTTGCCTTAGTAAAATCTGCAGCTGGGGTCAGCGGCATCAAGACCAGTGATGTGCTGGTCGTGGAAGGGAAAGCACAGGTTACGGATCCGAACACGAATATACTGTTTCCGCGAGCCGTACTGCCGTGTGTAGAATATGTTGTGGAGGGGCGGAGTACAAAATGGATTGTCGACCATATATTTGCGATTCCTGGAAGCGCGGATGTCGTGTCGAATGGGCAGTGGATTAGTCTGTGGAAAAATGTCCCGGATGTGAGAGAATTTGTGACGGTCATTAGAAATCTGTAGGCTAATACAATCCCGTACCCCTGTAATGTCATTACTAATCCAGTCTTGATCTTACTTTTTAACTATTTTGTTATTTGGATCCAACTGCAACATCTGCATAATTCTCCATTGTGCCTCTCTACTATTTATAACGAACTGAAGTATCAGGCGACAAGAGCTGAACTTACGTGTATACTTACGTACGCGAAACGTTGCTAGTATGGTCTTCTTCGCACCGCGGACTGCCAGATAACATGACAACTGATTGGAACTAAAGGACCAATGGCCTGGCTGTGTACGACAGAAAAGAACAAATCATAATATTATATCTTCTGTGCATACAAAATTATACAAAAAAATAACGGTCATGGGGTAGGGCAATTTCTTCCTTCTCAAGCAATCCGCACATTTGGGCCACTGCCAATAACCATGCTGAACTAACTTCAAACTTGAAGATGTCTACACACTCTGTGTTTCTCGTCTATCGTATTAACATGCTCAACATTCGCCTTCTCCAAGTCGATGCGTTGTTGCAGCGCGGCAGCATTGGCTCCCACTAAGGCGGTGTCACCATCGAAGATCACAGCAATCTCTTCCAAACTCTTGCCGCCGGTTTCGGGAAAGAAAGAATAAGTACACCAACACGAGCTCGACGGCAAGCACGCAGCAATAGACTATGTAGTACCGCCACGTTATACGGGCAAGTGCGATCGGATTAACGTAATTATTAAACCCGCCGGCCAAGTTGCCGCAAAGCTGATACATCATAGCGCCCTTGGACCGGAGCGAGAAGGGAAGCACCTCCGTAACGTAAGTAGGTGCGAATGGTGCCGTCAGGTGATACCAGCCGCCAAAGATGAAGTTGACTGCGATGATGCCAATAGCTAAGCTGCGCGAGTGCAGGCCCTGCTTGGCGTTGACGGAGTTCAGGACCGTCCAAACTATGTACGTAAGCAGCATCTCACCAATATCCAGCATAAACCGAGGACGGCGACCGATGCGGTCAACTTGAGACGCAAATCCGTAGGCAGTGAAGATCGCCCAGGCTGTCGAGCCAAGTTGACAGTCAATTGCTCGCGCGAGTCTGTCATGCCGACGAGATTGAGTACCATCGATAGGTAGTATGACGTGATTGCGTTACCCGACAACTGCATCATCATGGGCACAAAGACGGCGATAAAGAATCTCTCATATAGTGAAGTGTAATTGAAGAGTGTGCAAAAAGCGCATGTTAGGCGCAGTTGCTCCCCCTACCCCGAAGATTTAATTGAATGGCCCAGGCTCTCAAAACTAAAAGTTGAAACCGTACCCCGCACCTCAAGCCCTGCTACAAGCCATTTGAGTTCGAATCGCTTAAAACTTGATTAAAATACCTAGAGATTAGTCCGAACTCATCCTTTTAAATTCCTAGGCGTTTCTTGGTTACTGCGAGTCCAATTAAAGGGGACTGCGCAAAGTCTCTCCAAAATACGAGGACTTCAGCAGCGTCCACGAACGACGTGAGGCCGGTAATAGCCATGTCCAACTCTGAATAATATAGGACATCTGTATAAGCAAGAAGCACGACGATGGGGCTCGATTGCCGGTTGCAGTTTAATTAGCTGTCATTACTGTGCCGGTCTCGTGGATGGAGGCAATTTCGAGAGCTCCTTTTGTTTTTACCTATTTTCTGTATTAGGGGGGCAGTAAGTGCGCTGAGGCGCCGAGTGTTTCACTCACTCTGGGGTTTGGGTCAGAGTTGGCTGGGTTGTAGTTGAGACGATGGTAAAAAGGAAAAGCCGACACGAACCCCTTGGCGGAGGTCAGTACTCGTCAGATTCGGTGGTCGCTCCCTCGCTCCCGCTCGTGACGCCTTCTACTGTGCCCGAGGGCAAATTTAGAGTTAAGCTTGTCCATAGACGTCTTTTTGCAGACGCGAGTCTATAGAATCCTTGCCGCACAAAGCCAGAGATATATTCATCTCAATAATTCGTCTCCAATGTTACAAGGAAGTCGCATATTCTACCACTATCAATACGCGAAAGCGTGACCCACATTACTGCATTGCTCTTACAGAACTATACATTAACCCCGAAATACCTGCGCCTACACATCCTGTGCTTTCTCATGCTGTCTATCAATATGCTCCACATCCAACTTCTCCAATTCGATGCGTGGCTGCAGCGAAGCAGCATTTATGCCCACTAATGCGTTGTCGCCATCAAAAACGACTGCAATCTCCTCCAAGCCCTTGCCGCCGGTTTCGGGAAAGAAGAAGTACACAAGCACAAGTTCAGCCGCGAGCACGCAGCAATAGACTATGTAGTACCGCCACGTGATATGGGCGAGCGCGATCGGGTTGACGTAGTTGTTGAAGAGACCGGCCGCGTTGCCGCAAAGCTGATACAGCATCGCGCCTTTAGATCGAAGCGAGAAGGGAAGCACCTCTGTGACGTAAGTAGGTGCGAACGGCGCCGTCAGGTGATACCAGCCGCCAAAGATGAAGTTGACGGCGATGATGCCAATAGCTAAGCCGCGCGAGTGCAGGCCCTGCTGAGCGTTAACGGCGTTCAGGACCGTCCAGACTATGTAGGTGACCATCATAGCGCCGATACCGAACAAAAATCCTGGCCGGCGGCCGATGCGATCGACTTGGGACGCAAATCCGTAGGCGGTGAAGATCGCCCAGGCTGTCGAGCACAGGTTGACGGTCAATTGCTCGCTCGAGTCTGTCACGCCGATGAGATTCAGCACAATAGACAGGTAATAGGAAGTAATCGCGTTTCCCGACAGCTGCATCATCAAGGGCACGAAAATGGCGATAAAGAGCCTGTGTCGCATGCCCGGCGTCTCCAAAAACTGTCTCCATCGCGATTGCTTCATCGCCTTCTCGGCCTCAAGAGTCGCCGACACCTCCGCCATCTGGAAATGGATGAGATCGGAGTCGCGGTCGCCTCCAGCGTGGTATTTGACGAAAAACTGGAACGCTTCCTCATGTCGGTCCCGGGAAATAAGCCAGCGCGGCGACTCAGGCGCAAACAGACACAGTGTGCATTGTAATACGGGGAAAACCGCCTGCAGGAGCGACGGGATTCGCCACGTCCATGTCGTGTCGCCCATGCGGAACGTGCCGTAGGTGATGACGGCAGCGAAAAAAGACCCCACCGGCCACGCCGGCTCGATGAACGACGTGAGCTTGCCGCGCTGGGCCGGATACGCGCATTCGCTCAGAAGCAGCGGCGACGCAGTCTGCGACATGCACAGTCCCATCCCGAGTACAAACCGAGCAACCACAAACATCGCGTAGTCCTGCGAAGCCCCCTGCAGGATAGCACCGACAATAATCCCAAGATTGCCAAAGAAAATTGGCCAACGACGACCGAACCGATCGCAAATCGTCGACACAAACGGGGTCATTGCGAGAATACCAAACGTGATGCCGTTCGACATGGATCCCAACCGTGATCCTGTGGGTCTGTCAAAGTAATCGCGCCAGCTCGGGAGTGACTGTAGGCCATTCAGCATGGATGCATCAAAACCCATGGTCAGTTGCGTCAGCATTGCGCACATTAGCACTCCATTCAACTTCAACAGATACGGGTACCGGAACCAGATTTTGTCGTGTTTCGGAATCACGTCCTCGAGGACCTTGCCCTCGAAGCGCGAGTTGTCGCCAATGTTCATCGTGTTCTGCTATTTTGCTGTGGAGTTTTTTGCTTCTTGGACGGTCTTGTCGCTCGAGTTCTACTTTAGGTGCGTGATCGGCTCCATTTAACAGGCAAACAAATCGCCGCATGTGTCCACTCGCAGCCTGCAGTCTCGGGGTGCGTAATCCGATCCGGGGCAAAAACGCCACTATGCGGGGTGAAATGTGTGGAGTGGCACTCATGGCGCAAATAGCGCAGCTCCGTGCTTGGGCCACCCTAACCCTCGTCACTATACAATCTCGAAGCCGAAACCCTGGACCGTGCTAACTGGGTCTCAGCAAACACGATCCGAGTTCCCCGGTGCGCCGTATGCACCTGTGTTTCGAAAAGGCTAATCCCGACCCGCGAGAGTCACAGCGGAGTCGAACCCTTCCAAGCTTCTGCTACCTGGAGGATAGGTTGAGTCGACATCGAAGCTATAAAGGCTTCTATTATTATGGTTTTTAAAGTAACTATCAGTCTTATTATTTACTTTTATTTGGGAGGCTAGATCCATATTATTCTTATACGTCCAGTACCATTGGTTACCATTAAATAAAGAATTAATTAATAATCCTTTTTTATCTTCAACAATATTGAAGTACGTTTACCGGCAGTAATAATATAGTCCAGGGCTGTTCCGAATACGAATATTCTGTTGTTCAGCCAATTAGAAGACGCGCCGACCGAATGCCTTTCGCGCGCACACCCAGAGTGAAACCTCAGAGATGACGATCTAGGCACAGCGACCGTCGGATACGGCCTTCTACAACTTACCTCCGCACTAGTTATCGGCGTCTAGACTTGTTCTGTAATATTATCATCTCTTCGTTTGGCTTCTCCTACCTCCAGATCCAGCTTCTCAACATCGCGCAGGGAGCAATCACTGTCATGCTCATGGTCGGCAGTGCCGCTCTTGCCACCAAGCTCAAGCAAACAATCTTGGTCAGGTTCATCTGGACAATCCACGCAATCGTTCGTGACGATGCAGATTGCGCTAAACCCGTCGAATCGTGTGGGTCTCCTCATCTGACCCTACCACAATGCCACACTGAGAGATGACTTCTCAGTGTGCCGTCACTCATATTAATGATGATATATACGGAAAGACATATTAGTAGGAAAAAGACAATACAGTGACGCGTAGACGCGTCACTGTTGGGTTTTGTTTTCCTACACAAGACAAGGCAAGGTGTTGGTGCTCTACCATGCGCCATAGGCGGGGTATCATGGTAGTTGTACTTTTTATCAAGGCTTTGCAAAAAAACTTTTAAAGCTCGGTAGGAGTTAGGGACGCTTGTCCTACAATGTGCAAGGCCCGTCTATGTAATGGTTTGCAACAAGCTCATCGCTACAGAAGTTTGAATAGACTGAATATTCACTCACTATATTGACAAATAAAGTGGTAACACCGAAAGATTGTTGACTTGACAACGGATTAATATATATAATTTGTTCAATTACCTCAGATGTGTTTAAAAGACGCCGAGCTTCAATAACCGATTCCCCGCCAAGAGGAAATAATAATCCGCATACACTAGCCCCGTATCCGCCAACTGTCTAACCGAATCCTCGTTATTATTGATCGTAGAGTTCATCAAAATTGTATCAAATCCGCCAATGTCAACTTTGCCACCTGAAAGAAACTTTGCATTTGGCGAGAGCGAGAGAGTAATTGTGCTGCGGATGAGGTAGACTGCGCGATCAAGGTATTTCCTCTCATGCGTGTATTCGTAAATCACAAGGAATCCATTTGCGGCAACCATGGCTGCCGAGGTATCTCTTACGGTCGGCCGAGGAGCATCAAAATCCCTATTCGATTAGCGGAAAATCGAACTCGAGAAACGATTGATTACACTCACCAATGAGGAACGCCGTCTTCTGGTAGTCTCGACATGAAGTACTCTCCAATATCGATCGCAGCGTCCAGAAACTTTCGATCGCGAGTCCATCCGTAGGTTTCAGCATATCCTAAGAGGCCCCACGATTGTCCTCGACTCCAAACGCTGTTGTCCTTATATCCTTGATTCTGCAGCCTTTGCTTGACAACTCCGGTCTCAGTGTCGTAAACTAAGAGATGATGGAATGCCCAGTCAGGGTACATCAGGTGATTTTTCAAAGTCGTTTCGGCGTGCTTTGTCGCGATCTCCGCCAATCTCTTTTCCCCCGTCTCCTGCGCTACCCAATACAGCATATTGAGGTTACACATGTTGTCGACGATAACGAGATAGTCCTTGGTGGGATCCGTAAACGAATACCGCTTGTTGACAGTAGCGTCCCAACTCCGGATACATCCGACCTTGTCCGAGAACCGGCTCGCGAGTGCGTGTGCCGCACTGACTAAACTGGCAAATGCTCGCTTGTCGCCAGTAAGGTCGTACAGTGGCTGCATCGCGGAATGAATCATAAATCCCAGATCGTGAGTATCGGTCCTTGTGGCCTGGTCGTGGACACCTTCGCTCCAATACCGAGTTGCTATTTCTAACCTTGCCGGATTAACGTCTGAAGAGGGGAAATATCGCGGATATTTTATCGCTCGCTCGAGCAGAACCGCAAGGCTGCCGGGGAAAAAGCCAGAGGTCCACCAATCATAGCTGGCATACTCGTAAGTCGTCGTGCCTTCTGTTGTGTAGTCTGGAACTGTAGTAGGTGGATATGGAAGCGTGAGAGCAGGGACAGCTATACCCCATATCTTCGCCACAGCACTTGGTGCGAACAATTCGCTCAAAGTGCCATCTAGGGACTAGAAAGTGTCAATTTCTGTCAAACCACTCATGCAACAAAGGACTTACAGAAGGGTCTGTCATGCCATTCTGCTGTTCCTGCAGCTTGACTTCGTCTTCGGTGGTCATGCTGTCTGCCGCGGAGTCGTTAGTTGGAACAGACTGAAGCCCACGATGTTAAGAAACGGAGGCAAGGAACAGCTGTTTGATTTTTAAATCTGGTACACCAGGAGCCAGGGCGCCTGTCGTTGGCCCGGGACTTAAGCCGATGTGTGCATAAGCTGGTCGCGTTTGGCTATAGTTATCGGCGGACCGGGGGCGGTCAAAGCCGCAGGACAGGCGCGGGACAGCTTGCGGTCCGCACGCCCGCATCTCGTTTTCAAGGGGAACCTTAATCAACCACCGGCCAATTGCGGTTCAAAGTGCGCACACTAACCTTAGCTTAGTCTCCGAAAAGATCCTACAAGATAACTTGTAATACTGAGCCGTTATTGAATATATATGGCTAATAAAGGTGACTGTAACGCCACTCGGCAGTCGATTGGCTCGACTCGCTTGACAGCCAAGTTCCCCGGTTTAGGAAATGTATCGGATCCCAACGAAGTGATCTCGGTTGACATCCGTACGATATTTCGGAAACGCATCCCATTTTCATGTGAAACCATTCCAGCTCGCGTGCTGTTCTGAAAAAAAAATTACCTTTCGCCTAAGTACGGGATGCTTGGACGACGAAATTCGAAACCATAAGTACAATAATCCTGCTGCGTGCAAATCCTAAAATTAACGTAAACGAAAGTCGCAACAAACGATTTATAACGCTAGCAATAGATAGATAGGTTTATTATATAATCTAAGGTAGTCCGGGAAGCTTGACGGCGATAAGACCAATCTCCACCACATCTATATGACGTCAAGCTGAACGGGTCAAGTCATTGGGGTATATTCTTCCTGTTTGGACCCTTCAACATCGCCGCGTTCATTCATGTCTTGTATGCCGCACCCGAGACGAAACTACATACACTAGAGGAAATTGACGAGGTATTTGAGCACGGTGGCCCACTTTGGACGTCGTTTATGAGCGGGCGAGACACAAACAGGCTCGACATGCTGGCACATGAAATTGAGACGGGACATTTAATCATTCGTGGGCTAGTGCACCACAGCTCGTGACGACGGTTTAGTAAGACAATTTGCAAGCACAGGACATGTCCTGTTACAATTATGATTTTTGAGTAAAAGTGGTTAGTATGTATAAATTTGCACTTAAAGCTGGAATCTAAACGCAATGGATAGGACTGGGTAGCAAGGTATTTTTGTCCATTACAGCTGTCCGTTAAATGTAAGTGGTGAGATCAGAGTAATCTATCTGTTATATGTCTACATACAGATGCTAGTAGGCTAATCTTACTTACACCCCGTAAACTACTGAATTGATTCTCGAACAAACTGAGTGTAAGGAGACTGGACAGGATTAAGGGCTTCAGACCACGGGACTGGAGACATCCGGCTCTATTGGACTGTACTGGACTAGACTATCTCAAAGTCACGCTGGTGTGGACGGAGTTAGGGTGCGACCTGTGGAGTTCGAGAAACGTTCAACAGACCGAATATGGAAAGTGATGTGTTGGCTCGCATTACACATACATACACATATATATGTATCATGTAACGTAACACACTGGAAAAATAGAACTATAAAGAACATTGTAGAATTTTTATGAAGAGAGGTCGCCAGTTAACTTCTTAACAACGAAGCGCCAAAGCAGATGCTGCCATTCTGTTCGACTTGCAACCAAGTACAAGCCTGAGCTCTCATTTAGTTAAATGCATTGTCGTAATCAACAAGGGTAAGCCGATACTTGACGCTGTTATCATGACATCTTTTAAGGGCAGTACCGCATCCCCCCTCGCCAACCGGTATAGTCTCAACCCATGGTTTAAGACCCTTCTCGGCAGCCAAATTCAACATGTACAGTATCTCCTTGCGCGATGCAATATGGCTGAATCCGAAAACAGCGGCGTTGCTCATCATCTTGAACGGCTTAATCTGAAACCCGTCGCCCTCAGGCAGACCGACGTTAATGAACTTGCCGTTGACGTCGAGGAGCGATAGGTAGTCGTCCAGGTTGAAGTTTTTACTCGAGTTAGCGCAGTTGACAATCAAATCGAACGTCATTACGTGCGGCGTAGCCCAATCCTTCTCTTGCGTGGCGATGTAACCATCTGCGCCCAGCTTCAGCGCATCCTCCTTCTTCGCATCTGATCGCGAAATAGCCCACACCTCGGCGCCGAGAGCCTTGCCAAAGAGGATTCCAAAGTGTCCGATTCCACCGATACCAACGATGCCGACTTTCTTGCCTGGCGCCGCACCGCTGCGGAACAGCGGCGAGAAAGCAGTGGCGCCAGCGCACAACATCGGCGCGACCAGCTCTGTCTCCAACTTATCCGGAATTGGAAAAACAAAGTGTTCATGCACGCGCACATGCGATGCATACCCACCCTGACTCACAAATCCGCCCGGGAAAGTTGCGCCGTACGTATCCAGCTGGTGCTTGCAGTAGATCTCGTTGTCATTCCTGCACTGTCTGCATTGTAGGCACGCGAATGCCTGGGCGCCGACACCGACACGCTCTCCAATCTTGAGACCGGTCGTGGTTTTGGAACCAATACGGACGACGTGGCCGACGATTTCGTGACCGACGACGAGCGGGTACGGACACGCACCCCAGCCGCCAGTCACTGTGTGGACATCCGAACCGCAGACACCGCATGCAATGACTTTGACGTCAACGTCTGTCTCCTCGAACGGACGGGGTGTGTACTATATGTCAATTTAGCATCTAATCATTTTCTCCCGTTGTCGTCATCAGGGGAGAACCTTACCTCTGTGCGCTTTGGCTGCGTCCAGGTCTCGGCGGACTGAACCGCAAATCCTTCAAATGTGTCCGGATACACCATTGCAATTGTCACTTAGTACTATCAAAAACCAAGCAATTGAGTGCGCAAATGATCAGCGGAAAAAGCAAAACAGAATTGGGGGGTGCAAGTGTTTATGTATACGAACTTATTGCTGATGAGATTGACATTCGCCCCGTCGCCCGATGTTTCGGAGTTTCGCTCCGGCAGGGAATTGGCGCCTGGCCGTACGTCCTTACCGGACAGTGAAGTCGTACAAGACCTGGTGGCGGATTTGGGTGCGTCTTTGCCAGGATAGCGGCAACAATGGCATCGGGCGGGCGGGGCGGCGGAACCGCGACCGGCCCGCTTTGCGATCAGGTTTTGCCACCGCGGATACGCGAATACACCTAAAGTTTAGCGGGCTCTGCAAACCCTGGAAGCATGCATGTGCGTTCGAAATCTGCTTAGAGAGCATCCTGGGAAGGATCGCAAGGTTAAGAGCATTGGAAATATATAGGTGTGAAGCTAAGTGAATAGTAAGGGTTGCTGGAAGAGCCATTGTTCACTAGAGCATACGTTCTTAAGAAGATGAAGTATAAATAGAGACGTTTAGCAATCCCTTTTTTTTTTCTCCGTTGGCGCCTCCTACCTAATTGCGATCACTAGCCCAATGGAAACGGACGTTAGAATTTTCAGTTTCGACAATTTTAGAGGGATTTGGCAGCATATGTTTATTGATATCTCAACGGCGACTGTTTCATAAAACTGACACCCTAACCCTTAGATAATTTTTACTTTCGCCAACTTGGCATGCAACTCGTAAACACTATTAACGTTAACGTAAACAACGCGCGCCGACCTCTCCGACTTCTCCTTCACTAGCGAAATTCGCCAACTTGATTCCGTTTGTTCATGCACGGCAATTATAACCTATTCAGTCGTCGTCAAAGACAGTTTCTTATGTTAAAAATGGCTGGCATGATGACTCTGGCAGCAATTTTTCGAGCAGGTTAAAAGCGCGCAGCCTGATCGCTCTTACCGCCCACCAATTGTCTTCTAAGAAAAAGGTACAAGCAGGCGGACGTTCACGCCGCAGTACGCAAACAAGAAAACTCTAGAAACTTGACTTTATTTGAATACAAGTTTTTCCATCTGACGAGCCAGCGGGTACAAAACCTCTTTAAGTCTTGCTCGCGTATATAGCTAACTATTAAATATATATATAATCCAACAAAACGTGTCCATAAAGGTATCGTAGCTGTCTCGGTCGCCAATCCTGTGTCTCGTACGCGTCCGGATCGCCGAAAGGTCGGGGTGCTCCGCCTGGCGGCCATATCTCTTCCGCTCGGGTGCTGGGTTTCCTTTTTTTTTTTTTTTGCTTCGTTGCAATGTAAAAGGTTTTATTGGTTTGCTTTGTAATTTGAACTTTTTTTTGGTTTGTAGGCTCGGACGGGGGCGCAGGGAAAGGATATTAGATTGCTGAGTCCCCGCCGAATCCTCATAAGTAATACTCAAAAATATAATGTCATAAGCCATCCGGCTTGCACACATATAGTGACTCTAAAACCTTCTATGAGTGCAGGACCTGAGAGGGTGAGCGCTGAGAGGACAGGAGTTCCTAGGACTGTGAGTGAGTAGGGTAGAATTGAACTTCTGAGAACCACTTGTTGAGGACGCGAGTAGGGTAGCCTCTTAAGTCTGAGATGGTCATAAAGTGACTTCCGTGTGTCGCGGTATTGCATTCTGGTGGTGCCAATCTCCGCACGGCGAATAAATTCTGCTTGAAACAAGGCCCGTTTCGTGGAAACAAGGTATGCATAGGTCTGAGTAGGTTTAATCAGCACTAGCCTGCCAATCATGGCATGGCTCAGCATTTGGTAAGGGGAAAAGTACTGCCCAGTTTCCCACTAATCCTATCGGTACCCTAGCGTGAGTAGTAGTTAGCGTTGATTCAGTCAACGCATCTGTAGGGATCGGCGCAGATGTGCATTTAAGTTAATTAACTGCGCAGTTATGCAGTTAAGTTACAGTTACAGTTAGTAGATTTAGCTGCAGTTAAGTTACACAGTTAACTTTTGAGCAGCCTTTGCAGTTAAGTTAAGTTACTACCTGTAGATTGCAGTTACTGCATAACTGCCAGATAATAAGGCTTACATACATGACAAATAGTAATCCCGTAACAACATTAGCATTCTCATAGTTTCAGCATTCATCCTGTGCCGTCGTAATCCTAATAGATCTCTTCCCCCAGAGAATAAACGTTCTACAGAAACCTCTGATCCAGGGATTGCTAGAAAGTCACGAGCAACTTGGGCCATGCAAGGATACTCATCCTTGTGACTATTCCACCAAGAAAGCAACCAATTGTGAATTGTCCTTGTCCTTTGCTGATACTTGTGGTATTGGGATTGTAGGAGTATCAAAATACCGGTCAATATCGGATGTGTCCCATGTGCTGGTGGCAGTTAGCCTAATCCGGCTAAAGAAATCAACGGTGCACTTGTACGTTTATACGAGCATCATTGAACCTACGCTGGAGCACGCCCTTACTAAATAGAGTTTTTACCCCCCACGGAGACAAGCCCTGACCGAGACAGCTGTGTGTACTATAAGCAGAAAGCCTGTTACTAGTCTACTTCCAACACCGTATTAGGAATGTAACGTTTATTTCTTCAACCGACACAAAAAACACAATGACCAAAGAGCATGAATCCTCCTATGCCCCGATGTTAGTAATTCATAAAAGACATAAAATTCGTCGCTAAGGGATTTATTTCCACATGCTAACAGATCTAACTAGGATTGTCAACCATTAATTCCTCCAAAATATCACAACTCGAAACTTGCAACTGAAAAACTCGCGAAGTATTTTAGTACTAAATCAGTTATGACGAATACCTAAAGACCGGGTTCTCCTTATCTGTCAGATCCTCAAACGCATGACTCCGGATCTTAACTCCTCTCTTTGCGGCCGTCTCGGCAGTGCTAAATTTGTCCGAGTTCCGCTTAATTATTAAGAACTTCAATAAGCCGAGAACAATGATGTA
>PPJX02000233.1:0-15069 GCA_003705915.2 Lipomyces lipofer | reverse complement strand
ATTCGCCGAATAAATTACGAATATTATTCGCACTGCTCAGGATTTGCGAATAAAATAGCGAATATTATTCGCAGCGGTTGGGACTTGCGAATAACGAATACGAATAATGCCGATTACTGCGAATATTCGTATTCGGAGCAGCCCTAATATAAATAGGGCCTCTTCGCCCCATTGTTTGTAGAGACAGAACAAGAAGATCTCAAGTCACTTAGAACTAATAGTAGTTCTGCACACATCTCCTAGGTTTTTAACATCTGTCCCAGAGCACGAACCTTCTCCATCTCCATTCGTATCTCAGATTCCCAGTATGCCTAGCGCGATTATCGGGGTGGCTGTCTTGCCATGGCAGCTGATGCGGGTAGGTTGTAAACCAGAGCCAGGTATCGCGGAGAGAATGAAGAGCATCCCATAAGTCCTGTTCTCTAGCTCTCAGTCATAGTGACGTAATCAACTGGCGCACTGTAAAATTACCATTGCTAGTAGGTTAAGCTTAGTCTAAAGTTCCTTGTTCCAGTTTGAGCGAATGGGCGCTTGGCCGAGCACTGCTCTTGTCCTCCACGTCCTTTGTGTATTTTGCGTTTTTTGGGTTTCATCTGCTTGGTGCTATGATGGTGTCTTGAATTGCGTTCGATTTGGTTGCGGAATAGAATGAATATTACAAAGCGTGACTTATCTGTCAGGCAATAGTTGTAAGCTGGCGGGTAGTTCTCATACTTGTCCCGGTCCGCATCGCGCACTCTATCAAGCAAGAGACACTCGAGCGGGGTTGGATTTGGAATGAGTTCCGGTGAATCCACGATATGGGCATCCGACTCGACTCAGTCTCGCGGACCTGACCTTCACAGCACGAGGATCAGTGTGTGAATGAATAGAAGTTCAAAAGTCTAAGAGCTGTGCTGATGAGAGGGTTAAGGCTCGGACCTTTGGCTTTGGTAGTCGGTCCTCCGCTGCATCCTATACTGGCGAAACGCCAACACAGGTTGTTTCTAAATTCTTCGATCCCCTCTTGTTTCAGTCGACGAATTACCAAGTGATGATGCTCCTGCAAGGAGTAGGCAAATCGTGACATCTGGGTGTTGTCGACTAGAGGTAGCCGCTAGCTGCTCATTGTCTTTCCTTCAGGGTACGGTCGTTGAGATCGCGTATCTTACAGAAGGCATGGCAATGCCAGACGGTCAAATTTTAGAAATTGCATACAGGAATAGAGAACCTTGTTTTTACCAGAGAAACATATTTCAGGTACAAAGACGAGCAAAAAGGATGATGTCACCCAGTTTCAATAGCTCTTGTGGCGCTACGATAATAGCAGCTTCTATCGAGCCCTAAATTACTGTGGTAGCGTCATTTAGCTTGCGTGTGACTAGGGACGAGTTTGATGTGAAGATAAGGGTTCTTCTGACTTTAGCCATAGCGCCGTTAAACAATGCCATGGTAGAGGAATTGATACCGACGCCCACCGAGAGGAGTAGCTTAGCGCGGATTATCCAGCGATTGGCTTGCTCTAATGCGTAAGCAGGATGCATAGCTGTCAAATAAGGTCCAGGTGCATAACGACAGCAGTATATTTTATGAAATACAGTATAATAATAATATTTCTACTGCAGCAAAATTATTGAGATCGACGGAGATATCAGGGTCAAATGACTAAGCCAGTTCTGAAACCCGAGCTTGACATCAAACTTAACAGTCCCGAGAAAAGCAACGATCAAAAAGGCAGACATTCGAGCTCGATCACGAACAAGCGCCGTTTGAGCATCAGATTTAGTGGGCGTGCCGAAATGGTACTTTTTAAGACAACATTTCTCCGATATCGCTGCGAAGGTCGCCAGCTTTAAACGCTGTCCGTGCGCCCACAATGAAGATGTCTAGAGAACCGGCATCGAGTGCAACATAAGCTGTCAATGTCGACTAAAGCTATTGACGATGCTATCATGGACCTACGCTTGCCATTTGACGAGTCGTCCTGCCGCGAGAAAGAGTTCCCGATCATGAGTGAAAGAGCTTCAGCGCCGACCGACCTCGAAGCTGAAAAAGAACAAGTTCAGGCACGGTCGGGACAGATAGGGTTTGTAGATTCGAACCTCGTCACTTGGGATGGGCCAGATGACCCAACAAATCCAATGAACTTCAAGTTCGGTACAAAGATCAGTGCTCTGGCGATTGTCTCTACGCTCAACTTTCTCGTGTAAGTCCTCGCACTCTACATGACTAAATTCTAGTGTTCTAACTGTACAGTCCACTTGGATCATCCATGTTCGCGCCCGGTGTCCCAAGCATGATGACGGAGTTCGGCAATTCAAACTCCACTCTCGCGTCCTTCGTCGTCTCCATCTATGTCCTCGGTTTTGCAATTGGCCCTCTCGTTGTTGGACCCCTCTCTGAAATGTACGGCCGCTTGATCGTGTACAAAGTCTCCATGTCCCTGTTCACCGCCTTCACGATCGGAGCAGGCGAGTGCGACAATTTCATCTCGCTAATTGTCCTGCGCTTGCTTGCAGGCCTTATTGGGAGCACGTCATTAGTCATCGGCGCCGGCTCCGTAGCAGACGTCATACCCATTGAGAAACGTGGGAGGTATATGAACCTCTACATTCTTGGACCAACACTGGGCCCGGCTATAGGACCGGTTATTGGCGGCTTCTTGTCTGCCGTGTCCTGGCGCTGGGTTTTCAGAGTCATCGGTACATTATCCGGCGTCATGACTATTGTCGTGTTTGTCTTCCTCCCCGAAACTTATGGGCCGTACGTGCTGCATGTCAAAGCCACTCGACTCCGGAAAGAAATGGGCAACGATAAACTCCACACAGAGTACGAAGACCGCATGTCCGGCACAGTAACTCACTTCATGAAAAATATTATTCGTCCCTGCAAGCTTCTCATTATGAGTCCGATTGTTCTTATCATGTCCATCTATGTCGCGATCACATACGGCCAATTGTACCTGCTCCTCACTACCTTCACTGCCGTCTTTCAAAACCAATACAAGTTTTCGACCGAGGCCGTGGGATTATCGTATATCGCTATGGGACTCGGTACTTTGGTCTCGATATTGACTATCGTCGGATACTCTGACCGTATATTCCTCAACATGGCCGCCAAATCCGGTGACAAAAAGCCCGAGTACAGATTGTGGCTCCTACTAGTCCTGTCACCAATGGATATTATTGGACTGCTCATTTATGGATGGACGGTGCGATACGCAGTCCACTGGATTGTGCCGCTAATTGGAACTTTTTGTCTCGGCGTCGGCATCTTCGCCACGTTCTCGCCCACAATATCGTATCTGGTCGACGCCTACACGATATACGCCGCGTCAGCAAACTCGGCGTCAACGATGGTACGGAGCCTGGGCGGCGCCTTCCTCCCGCTAGCTGGCCCCAAAATGTATGCTGCACTGGGCCACGGCTGGGGAAATACTCTGTTGGCGCTCATCATGTTGGCCATTACACCTGCACCGGTTCTGATGTACTTCAAGGGAGAGTCGTTACGAAAGCGGTTCAATCCGAGCCTTTGAGGAGATTTCCGCGCTATCTGTGATGTTATTGTTAAGCGCATTGGAAGCTGGACAATGAACACAGACAGTAAAGGGTGTTCGTGGAGAATCGGAACAGTTTTGAGCTATATTTTGAGTTTTATTATTTTGTGTGTTAGCCAGTGTTGGAAATGACAACTGTAGCCTCGACCTAGATACGTAAATGCGTAAATTCTATAGTTTGCTCTTAGGCACGGCAGTCATCTAAGCGATCTCTAAGCTAAGCACCAGCACCTTGCGCCAGCGGTACGGCTTAACCAATAAGGTCGATCGTGATACGGGAGCTAGCAAGGCGTCAGCAATCCCACGGGTTATCAATCGTGCTCTTGGGAGATTGAGATATAGTGAGTGCTCTTGGGAGATTTAGTGAGCGCGGTTGGGAGATTCAGGAAAACAGCGCTCAATGACATCGTCGCTGAAGGCTGAGCTTAGCGTCCATAGGTGGCGTTATCCGCCACCGTGCGCTACGCTCAACACCACAAGCCGCAGTCACGAAGCTCCAGGATCTTCCAGACTACTCCGCCTCCCGACGCGCGCTGTGTCATGTCCTCTATTTGTCATGTTCTATATTTGTATTGTTCTCTATTTGTCCTATACCCTACCCAGAGGGACATGCTAAATTTGGATGGCAGAAGGGCATGCGAACAATCCTTCAAGAGAGACAACTCTGGGGTGCAATCTCCCCCGAGAAGAAGGCAGCCGAAATCAACCCATGTGAGCAGACAAAATGCTGCGCTACTCACTTGTTATCACAGCAGCCAGATTTTCGTTCGCAACATTCACGGCTTGAGATCGTTGTCCGATCGCGGGGGCATTTGTTTTCCATGTACCCAAAGTTTCACTGCGAATGTAACTTTATTGAACGGGTCTGGGGAAATGCCAAAAGGCAGGCACGAGCGGAGTGCGATTATTCATTCGCCGCTTTGAAGGAAAATGGTAAGGCTAAGAAATACAAGTCACATCGCAGACTACCAGAGAGATTAGAAATCGTTGTCGATTAGCGAGACTTGTGTGTGTTATATGTACGATTAGGAAATGTGTAGCTATTATACACAGCCGTTATATGAGATTATATTACCTTGTTTAAAAGAGATTTCATTGTTTCTTTTTGTAAGGACCGCTTCATATGGAGAAATGTAGAACAGGCTTTTGGCGCTGCACGCAAAAATTCGCGCATAGTAAAATTAAGGTTCGCACATTTAAAAAAAATCAGGGTTATGCCTAATTGTCACCACTAACCTGGATGCACCATTACTATCCAAATACTTGCGCAACCCTAAAACGCCAACGCTGATGGGAAGATCATTTTTAAATGTCGCGAAGTTTTTGCAAGATAAAGAGAAACAAGAATGTATTGGATCAACATTCTTAGATATGCACTGATCAAAACTGTTAAAATATTTCATATAGCAGCGTCATGACTCAGTTCCTAAATGTTTACACGATTTCAATATTTGTAGCATTTGGTGGGGTCTTGTTTGGGTTTGAGATTGCCTCAATGTCTGTGATCGTCGGCACAAGGCAATACAAAGAATTTTTTAATAACCCACTTGGAATACAACAGGGTCTAATAACAAGTGCGATAGCTTGCGGTTCATTCGTCGGTTCGATATCATCTTCGTTTCTAGCTGATAGGTGAGAGAGATGTCCCACAGATATTGAAGGACATGGTGTGTTTGACAGATTGCAGACTCTCGCGCAAGCTCACAATACAACTCGGCGCAATATTGTGGTGCATCGGTGCATGGTGTGTATGACAGAAATGTGGGAGTCGGCGAAGCTAATAGCATACCCGCAGCTTGCAATCAGCAGCTTCTGGAGTAGTCATGCTCATCATTGGTCGCGCAATCGCTGGTCTTTGTATCGGCATAACATCGACTGTTGTCCCAATTTACCAATCCGAAATCGCCCCGCGGAAGATTCGTGGCCGAGTAGTATCGCTACAGAACTGCGCCCTCGGCTCTGGCCTTTTGGTTCAATACTTCATCCAATACGGGTGCTCGTCTATTAATTCTACTGCAGCATTCAGAGTGCCGTGGGCCATCCAGACAATACCAGCAATTCTATTATTTATCGTTCTTTTTTGGTTGCCTCGTTCCCCGCGCTGGTTAGCGTCTCGGGACCGCTGGGGCGAGGCCCTGGAGGTTCTTGCGTTCCTACGCACGGCAAATCGCGATATTAATAATCCATTGGTACTTGCTGAATATAAAGAAATTGAAGGACAGATTTACGCCGAACGAGAATCCAATTCGAATAGCTACCGCAACCTGGTGGGGAAGAGATTACGTAAAAGGTTGATGATCAGCATGGTGATTCAAGCGTTTACGCAAATATGTGGCGTTAACTTTCTTATGTACTTCATCGTCAATATTTTACAATCGGTCGGCAGCCCAAATAGTCTTTTGGCATCATCCATTTTGTACGTCATTGGCTTATTAGCGACGATTCCTGTCATGATATGGATCGACAGATGGGGTCGCCGTTCGTCACTACTTCTTGGTGCCATCTGCATGGCTTTCTGGATGTACTTGGCAGGCGGACTTTTTGCAACATTTGGAGAGAAAAATCCAGTAGCAAACGAACCATATACATGGATCATCGTCGGTCAACCTGGCATTGGTGGCTTTGTGCAGGCGACCATGTACCTGTTTGTCCTCTCCTATGCTCTCTCTTGGGGTCCAGTTTCATGGATATATCCTCCAGAGATCATGCCACAGCTCGTCCGTGCGAAGGGTGTCGCGCTGGCTACTGCAACCAACTGGGCCTTTAATGCTGCTATGGGTGTCGCAGTACCACCACTTTGGCGTGCAATTACATGGCGTATGTTTATTATTTTCGGGTCCGTCAATGTCGTTGCTTTCGTGTTTGCTTGGGTGCTTGTGCCTGAGACGAAGCAGCGCACTCTGGAAGAAATGGATGGGGTTTTCGAGCACGGAGAGCCTTTGTGGCGATCGTTCGGGAAGGGAGCCAATTGTGATAGACTAGATATTCTGGCCAGAGAGATCGAATTGACTGAACACCGAGGTCGGGGTTTACAAGAGCTACTCCCCAGGAATTGAAGCGTCGTATTCGTATCCTGTGACCAGGATTCTCTTATTTTGTCACGTCGAGAGCAAAACTTTGTGGCTGCTTGTGTTGTCATCGCCAAAAATGCAGGTGATATTAGACCATAATTATCGCTACTTAGAATCGCCACTAAAACGGGCTGTCATCATGGCGATCTGAATTCACACTGCGGGAAACGTTGTAGGCGATCTTGTGATGTGGTTCCACATTTGCCACGTCCGGGTAGTCATGAGGCAGTTAATTCGTTTTAGCGCGCTCTCTCGATCACTACAGCGGCTAACAGAGCTGTTAGTAAAGACGTGGAAGTTGTTAGACTTTATGACTAGATCCTTTAGATTCTGAGCAAGAAGAGTGTGAGGAGTGTGAGGAGTCTCGGGCATACCATCAGGCTTTATGGCGAGTCGTGCCGTTGTCAAGAATACGGAATATCAGTTTCACTTAGGATTAACAGCTGAAGCCTTGCTTTCTGATTACTTAACTCATACCAGTCACGAGAAATTTTCTTTCAATGTGAAATTCCATTCGTCTCCTTGATGGCGGTTGGTAGAGCAGTGAATATGGCTTGGTGGCATCAGAGAGCATCGTCAAGTCGGGATGGCTTTGAATTGGGCGTGGCATAAATTGACCGTAAAGGTCGGATCTCACAGGAACCGCTTAAAGTGCATTATTCTTCTCAAGATACTGTAATTGAGACTTATTTATTGGAACTTATCTGTCCGGGTAAATTCTCTCTCGACCTCTGTCAACTTCGGCCCCAACATAGAACAGATCATAACACAAGAGTAGAAAATAGACGACAAAGCCTATCACCATTTAATTCGAAGCCGAGCGATCAATTTCTACAAAAACTTGCTCCGCTTTTTCCTTAACAGCACCGGTATTGGTGGCTAATGCAGCATTCTGAAGTATATCGTACGCGTCCACATTGAAGGTCTTAAACTTCCTCAGCGGAAACGCCCTTCGCAAAGATAATGTGAATGATCTTTCCTTTGTTTCTGGCAGCCGGAAATAAGCCCAGACAAATGTCAACAAGGCAGTACCACCCCAAATAAATCCTGTGTATCCTTTGAGATTCCACTTTGTCGGATTCATGAAGTACGGCTTCAGAGTACCGAGACCGAGACTGACAAGATAGAAAGTGCTGCGTGCCAAGCATACAGTCTTCTGACGCAACCTGGTTGATCCTATTTCGGCTGGAACTGCCGATCCCAGCTGTCCGGCGGAGAGCTGGAAGATAAATGTCCAGACAAGGGTAAGAATGGCGTGGACATTCCGACGCGGTTATTGGAGGTCCAGATATTAACGATACCGATGATTATGAAGAGAATGGCTGCCATTGCCCCATATCCCAGACGTACATCGTGCGGCGGCCAATATAAGGCATCAAGGCGAACCAGGAGACCAGGGTGCCGACTAAAACGAGTGCGGTGCCACCAACAGCAAGTCTGTAGATTTGAGCAGTGGTGAGACCGACTTGCTGGAAAAAAAATAAGTCTGTACGCGAAACACATACCGGAGAGAATTTGTCCCGAGAATGTAACGCAAGCAATTTCTGTCCGCCGTAGTTCAAACCCTTTAAAGCAATCCCAGTAGGAAATTCCGACAGCGAGCTCCTGTTCGAGCATGTTCGTATGCACAATCGTCGCGAGAGTCAGTTGTGGATCGATATTTGCGTCTTTGCTCTGCAGCCGTCTTAAGACTTTCTCAGCCTCTTCCAGTTTGCCTGTTCGGACCAAGTGCCAAGGCGATTCCGGCGCGAAGGACATAGGAGGGATCAAGAACGCCGGCCAGACCCATTGTAAAGCGTATGGAATGCGGTACGACCACTGGGAATCTAGGTAAACTAATCCTTCTAGTACACCAGTAGCGATCAGCTGACCGACGATGAAGCACATGTTGGTGTAGCTGGTGAAATAAACGCGAAGTGAAAGCGGTAGGACTTCCGAAGCATAAGCGGGGGCGGCTGAAGCAAATACACCCCAAGGTAGACCGCACAAGAAGCCGCCGATAGTAAGGACGGTAATGGCCGGTGCAAAGACCATGATGAAAATAATGACGCCGCACGACATCCAACTTATTCATCAGGTGACGGGCCGGCTGTGCGTCAACCGCAAGCGCAGCCGAGCAGTCCACACTGGTGATCGTGCCGCAGTAATTCTTGTTTATTTAGCTGTGTCTCCCGCCTATGGCAGTCACAGGCAAATCGCGTGCTATGCTGCTGCTATTTCGGAATTTGACATTGCTGAAGGAGAATTGCCAGCTTGGAAAAAACAGTGGGTAGTAAGGTTCACGTGACATGTTTGTTTACGTTCTAGGCAAAAGTGGACGGCGGAATAAAAGTGTAAAATTTTTCCCAGGCTGAATACCGCCTCAGCTTTGCTATATGTTTTCGTTTGCATCTATTTGGCAGATAATTGTTTGCTGCTATACTGTTCATTTATTAAGACCTGAAGTAGCAATATCCCGGATGTAACTCCGCGAATATATACCGCACATCTGCCGTAAGCGGAAGCGCAAGCGCTAGCACACGTGCCAGGATCTGCTAGGCCAATATACTATTGGCTGCCGGTTCATGACGGCCACGAGGCGGAGACGACTGTACGGGGAAATCTCAGGCGACTGAAAACCCGTGCGATCATTAGATTGCCGCTGGCGTGCGATCATTAGATTGCCGCTGGCGTGCGGCTTTGCCAAGTTCGCGTATAATTACGCCCCTATCTCTGTCTAACGAGGCCCTTGTTAGCGCATCTCCAAATTTCTCCACTTTCTGATGCGGCGGACCCAGATGTACTGCATATTCACTGTGGTAACTATCGGTGCTAACCTTCATACAAGTCCGATTATTTACGACGGCGCTGGGGTCAGGCTCCACTGTTAGTCGGCATCCTATGCACGGGCCCAAGTCAGGTGCTTCGGCCGGCACACCGGAGAGACTGTCGTGACTCGGAGGTAGTTCGGTGTATCTGGTGACATACAAGTAAAATGCAATCCGTAACAATCATACATCATAAATATAATACAAATACCCACGATAACGAACCCCGAACCCAAACACCCCGAGCCGAGTTTGTTAGAAATGCAGCTTCGCCCGTAGCTCAACGACCGAATTGTGTAATCTTCAACGGGGCATGAACGTAGTTGCATTCAAATGGCTAACGCTATAGGGACTCAAGCCTTGAATAGATCATGGGTAACCTACTGAACTCGAAAGATCGCGCGATAGCGGCTGAGTCGCCAATGTAGCGCAGGTCAGACGATGACTGCCTCGCGCTGCCGAAATTTTAGCCCAGGGCGTACTTTAGCTCAACCTCAGGTACTTGCAAGCCTTCGACAGACCAACAATCAGGATCTAATAGATAACTTACTGGACAAGGACGGACGAAGAGGGACAAGAATCGGCAAGAATCGACAAGAATCGACAAGAATCGACAGGAATGGACAAGAATGGGACGGCGAAAGAGGACGGACGAGACGAACGACGAGGAAGAACGGAAATGGACGAGTACCAACACGATGACAGACACGAGGGCGGACGAATAGAACGGAGAAGAACGGACAAGAAGCGACGCGTTAAAATCGGTGACGCAATACAATTGTAAGGCAGGAGAATCGATAGTCAGGACCTAAAAACACTCTACCGGTAGAAATTGTCACAGCCTTCCAAAGGACAAATGTGGAATGGAATAAGGCAATTTATCCACCGAAGGAAGGTAGAACGCAGCAAGTCGACGAGACGTGGCGGATAAACATAGATAAACCCGGCAGTGTGTTGTTGCCCGGTCGGTCAGGCCTGAAGCGCGAGGCATTGCGAGGTTGGTACTGATTAGTTATTGCCGAATTTTGGTGGACGGGTTGGATCGCTGCCGTCCTTAACCGCCTGATTCGTTGCCGACTCCACCGCTCCGTCCGTCCTGCTTTTCAATTCGTTGACGATTCAGCCTACCGCCGTTCAAGTTCTCAAGATGTGCCGACGAGCGACACATCGTATTTGGTTCGACAATGTATCCTGGCTTCTCCTCTTCCACAGTCGAATCCGTACTTGAAGTTGACTATATCATCTGGCACCCGCAATAATCCTCTCTAGTCCACAACAGGTTTACAGTCAAGGACTATATTGTAGACCGTAACTGGGATATCTTCGACCCTCATGAGGATGTGTTTGATCTTGCAGCCCATGAGGAGGCATGAACGGGGTTTTTTTTTGTCTTCCCTAGTTTAGTTAAAATGTATCTATTTTCCAGAGTAGTAATTTAGAGCTTTAACATCTAAAGATGGGCTGCCTAGCATTATTTTTTATCAAGGAGAATGGCATTCAACATCAATACACCGTGCCATGCAGCCCCAGCAGAATGGTGTTAGTGAACGAATGAACAGAACGTTGGTGGAATGTGCCCGGACTTTGTTAATTGATGCACAGCTAGGCAATAAGTTCTGGGAGCGCAATAGAAGGCAAGACACCATTCGAAGCCTGGACAGGACGTAAGCCTAGCCTAAGCCACGTTAGGGTATGTGGCTTATACTGCCGTTGATTCTCTTTCGGCCGAACTCCGTTATCTCTTTCGGCCGAACTTCGCTAAAGGGTTAGGGTTAACGGAGTCGGGGACGGTTTGCAGTCGGCTACCCGCGCAGAATGCTCCTCAGGTATTGTAACAATGTCCAGACTGATAACAATATTTAATGCTCGCTTGTCCGATGAACGTTTCTCTGGTACTTACGTGGCACCTGACCTGTCCAGAAATAGTTCCGAGCGAGAGAACTCTCTGTTGCTTTTATATCTTACTTTTCTCTCTTTTCATCGTTCTTGCCATCCTCGCGACGACACACCATTCGAGTTGCTTCGTGCCATATACGATTTATTGCTATATGAGTGGGATCATTCATAATCTCAATATTTTCCTTTCACAGCACAAGCTGTTCACCTGACTTCAAATTACGTGAGTAGCAAACTCAAACCAGAATCGAGAGCGCCGAAGTCCGCAACCTTCAATAGTCTCGAGTATCATGTCCGGTCGCAACTTACCTGATCGCTCCGTCTGTGTCGTGCCCGTGATGTACGATAAGAAAACTTCCCAGGATACTAGCCGATCCTATGGCTCTGATTTGTCCCAGGAGACTGGGCATGATGTAGACGGCGAAGATACGGATGAAGTCAGAGACGACATATTAGATATGCTGGAGCTTTCACTCCCGCTGGAGAAAAAGGAGACGAAAAGGTCGCTCAAAAACCCGGATCTTGTATGTCAACTGCTTGCATTATGTTAGACTGGATGGTGGCTAATACCTAGGAGGTGACATGGGATGGTGAAGGCGACCCAGAATATCCGAAGAATTGGTCGGCTGAGAAGAAATGGGTCACAACCTTAATTGTCTCCTCTTTCACTCTCATCACGCCTGTCTCCTCGTCTATGGTTGCACCAGCCTTGACAGCAATGGCTACGGACCTTCAGATTACGACCGATGTTGAATCACAACTAGTCCTTTCCATTTTCATCCTGGCCTACGCAGTTGGACCATTATTCCTTGCGCCAATGAGCGAGATATATGGCAGGGTGCCAGTATTGCAATTGGCCAACCTTCTCTATTTTGTGTTCAATCTTGCCTGTGGTTTTGCTAAGACTAAAGAACAGCTGTTGGCTTTTCGGTTTTTGAGCGGGATAGGAGGCAGTGCACCTTTGGCGATTGGTGTCGGAGTGCTAGGGGATACCTGGCGAGCACATGAGCGTGGAAAGTCAGTGGCTGTCTATTCTCTCGCACCTCTTCTTGGACCCGCTATCGGGTAAGTTTGAAGTTCTCACTACGTGGTCGCACATTGACAGAAGCAAGGCCTATTGCCGGAGGATTTATCGTCGAGAATACAACTTGGCGATGGGTATTCTACGCCACGTCTATTGCTGATGCTGCTATTCAAGTCTTGGGTGAGTTAATGGATCCCTATATTATCATGGAATCTCGTCTCACCCGAATGCGTCCAGGTATCTTCTTTCTTCGCGAAACATATGCTCCCCAGCTCTTGTACCAAAAATGCGAAAAGCTTAAGAAGCAAACAGGTAACCTCAACCTTCGAACCGAATACGACGATGGATCCCACTCTCTGTTATCCAAGCTTACCAACTCCGCCGTCCGTCCTTTCCGCCTCTTGGGAACGCAGCCTATTGTTCAAGTGCTTGCTATCTACATGGCCTACATCTACGGGATGCTGTTCCTCGTACTCTCCACATTTCCCACTCTCTGGACTGGTCGATATAACGAAAACCGCGGCATGAGCTCCCTGCACTATGTTGCCCTCGGTGTGGGTTTCTTCATCGGCGCCCAGTTCTGTGCGCGGATTAACGACAGTATATTTCGCCGTTTGAAAGCCCGAAATAATGGCCAAGAGAAGCCTGAATATCGTGTTCCGCTTATGGTCCCTGGAAGCATGCTGGTGCCAGTTGGCCTTTTCTGGTACGGCTGGTCTGCCCAGGCGCACACACACTGGATCCTCCCTGATATTGGAATCTGCATCTTCTCCGTGGGGAATATCATTGCCTTTCAATGTATCCAGATTTATCTTGTTGACGCGTACACGCGATATGCTGCTAGTGCTCTCGCCGCGGTCACTGTGCTCAGGAGCATAGCAGGGTTCGCGTTTCCTCTCTTTGCTCCCGCCATGTACAATGCACTGGATTACGGATGGGGGAATAGTGTCCTTGCAATTGCTGGAATCGGTCTGGGCGTCCCCGCACCGCTATTGCTGTGGCGCTTTGGTGAGAGTCTGAGAAAGAGAAGTCCATTTGCTGCTGGCAGTGGGTGAGACATTTCTTGTGAAGCAAGAGCTAGACTCTCCGGAAGTTCCAGGTCATGGTTGGCGCCTGGATATTATATGCGCAGACGTACAATACCCGTGATACATTTGGAGGTGGAATATATCCTTTAATACAGTTGCTACCCTATATTACTCTGTCCATCACACCGACATGCACTGATGGCATCCATGTACCTGCCTGCTTATTACCCCGAGCACAGCCAAGGACACGCCTGTGTGCCAGAAATTAAGTAGAGATACAAATAAAGTGTAAGGTTCCCGAAAGTCATCCAGGATGCAAACTATAGGTTGCGCTGGCTTGGAAGCAAATAACAGTATATTTTAGAATATTTGTTTTGCTGAGAGAGGCAGGTATGAACCCTTTCACATACAGCTCTCTCAACTATGAAAAATCAAGCATGCTTAGCCTTGGTCCCATTAGCCGTGCTGCCCGTAACTCACTATATGACCATCAGGTTAGGGCTTCCCGCGCAGCAGCTCTTTTTGGGGTTCTCTGCCTTTATGCCTATCCCATATAGAAAATCCACAGCGGCTAAGATGGGGACTGCAGAGTCAGATCTCTGAACATTTGTTGTTACAAGTTGTGGCTCTGTGGTATAGATTCCCGCTAAGACTGGTGGGTGTCAATCATTTCTGACGGTTTGGCGTCTAACGTTTGTCTATGTTTGTCGGTAACATGTATGCAATACTCACTTTCCATTTGGGCAGGAAATAATCCTTTTGTGTTGCTGGGCGTTGGGAGGGTGACTATATCTACCAGTTTCCCCCCTTATGAGAAGAGATTTTCCCAGCCAGAGTGAATACATCGACAATTGTCATCTGCGGTATAAGATCAACTGCCTGAAAGATGTAGCGGCTATTGAGTCATGCAATGAGAGATCGAACAGATTTGGTCTGGTATATGTATCTGCTCAGCTAAGCCATAAAGCCGACGCGTCTCAGGCATTCTCGTCCACAAAGCCGCGGGAATCACGCCCACGATCCTCAAGGCGAGCTTACTATTGAAAGCTGGACTGATAAGATGAACGTAGGGAACGACCTCACGTGGAATCAGCACGCTGGGAACGCCAATGGTCAAGGCAGTCTTCGTTGGTCAAAACCCAAGAATTGTGCTCGTCGGAATAACCTTTCCACTTGACCAGATATTTACCCCGTCCGCGTCCGGTGTGTCGTTCTGCTAGAATCGACTCAACCAAATAGTATTCATCATCGGCGATCAGAGGAGGGTTCGGGTCGGACCTCGGGGTACTGTCGAGAGGAGGTGCACCATGGTAACGCCGAACGCGATCAAGGTTGAACACCGGATGGAATGATTGGCCTTGACGTGGAACAATGCGAACTTTATTGATTGTCCATACTCACGACCTTGTAAGGACCATGAAAGCATCCGTGAGCCCTTGGCGATGGTTAACGCTAGTGCGAAGCAGTAGCCAGTTGTTAGAACGCAACCCAACTTCACAGTTGAAATACTTAGTTATTGGTTTTAGAATAATATATTCGAGTCAAAAATCAACACGGTCAGAGGACCTCTATATATATTGAAGACAACTTGTTGAAAAGTATTTGCACAGCAGAGGAATTCTTATTATTATTATATCCACTACATACAGGTTCTAGCAGGTCTATTTATATTTGTGACCTTGTCATCAGATCGGGCTAGAACCAAAGA
>PPJX02000232.1:0-15235 GCA_003705915.2 Lipomyces lipofer | reverse complement strand
CCATGAAAGGAATCGACTCCATTGTCTTCCACATCTTCTACAATGGCTTCGGATATTTCGGCAATTCTTTGCGCAAATTTCGGAGAATTTTTTGCAAGAATTACTAGATCTCGTGTTAAAGTAAGCTGATCACAGCAGGCTTTAAAAACTGGCTTCAGCGACAGTTGCAGCGAATGCACTGCGCATCTGAGAGCGTTGAATGATGAATTTTTGTAATCCCTTTCAAGTTGAGCCTTCACGGCTCTCATACCTTGGACAGTTGCTTCTTCATTATCAGAGACACAGCCAATGACCTTTGTCTGCAAACCGAAATTGAGAATGGTCTCCATAATAAGCTCCTGATGGCGCTGCGCTGTATGTGGATAACTAAAGTTCTTGAAGCTTAGGATACAGCTGTGCATATTCCAATCATTGGCTATAAAATGTGCTGTGATACTAGCATATGGAAGATTTGCTTTAGACGTCCAAACATCATAGCTAAGGCTCACTTTGGTATCTAATGAATCTAGCTGACTTTTGAGAACATCCAAATGACTTGCATAAGTATTGACGATCTGTCTTGTGATCGTCTTCCTCGTGGGAATCGCATAATTCGGATTGATACCTTTGACAAAGGACTTGAATGAACGATTTTCGACGACAGATAGTGATTGCTACATAATAAGAACTAGAACATTGCCATATAGGAATGAAAACTGTAACTAACCTGATCGTCAACAATCCATTTAATCAAGCGTTCATCTTGAGTTTTTTTGGACAGTACGCGCCCTGTAACCAGCTGCTGACCAGAAGGCAACTTTCCATTGCTGCCCAATCGAAAGCAGGTTTCAGCGTGACTCCACAACGTTGTATTACTGGATCCAAGACTGTAGCGGCCATTTGGTTTCCCACCTTTAGGCTTTCCCACGCATCTTCCCGTTTTGGAATTGCGGCAAATGAACACCGTTGCTGTTTTCTCGAAGTATTTCAGGGTCAGATCTCCCGCGGATCTCTTATTGGTGCTTGTCTCCGTACTAGATGAGTCTGTCTCGGAAATAGGACTCACGGCGTAGCGATGATAAGTGATAGGCAACATGCTGCTGAAGGTACGGAGGAGGAAGCGGAACAAATTATGGAGAAAGGGAGAACGAATTATAGTGAAGACGCGTCAACGCGTCACGTATTGCGCGTAAGCTTGTTTACTGCACTCTCTTCCAGACAAAGTATGCGACGTTGACGCGACAAATCCACATGGTACTTTACAGACCGAACAGGTTCCAGCACAGGCACACTAGCATGATTCTTGTAATCACACCCTAAACTTTTCTCTCATATACTGAATGCTAAACTTAAACTTTGCAGGAGCTTAAGTTGAGTTACTCACACAAAATCTCGAGTTAAGTTAAGTCGACTTACTCAAGGTCTCAAGTTGAGTTAAGTTTGGTAGCCGAGCCCAAGGTGAAGTTAAGTTTAGTTCAAGTTAAGTCGACTTAAGTCGACTTCAACTTAAGTTTACCCATCTCTAAATGCTACGAGGTTGATTGAGTATACTCCTCTACGTCTCATCTACACTGGACCCACGCAGTACGCCATGACTTACGTTAGTCGTTTCCACGTGGCCTC
Source organism: Lipomyces lipofer (assembly GCA_003705915.2). Taxonomy (NCBI): domain Eukaryota; kingdom Fungi; phylum Ascomycota; class Lipomycetes; order Lipomycetales; family Lipomycetaceae; genus Lipomyces; species Lipomyces lipofer. The sequence continues at coordinate 13,633 of PPJX02000232.1, read as the reverse complement.
GGATCACGTGTCAAAAATCTCTTACTACATAGTGTTCCTTTATCTACTTTGTGGTACCGAGCACAACATAGACCACCGAGACAGGAGAAACAACGATTATCTTCATTGATGACAACTAAGAGCTGTTTGTGCCTTGCCGCGGTATACGTTGCTGTCACCCCCTTCCAATAGAAGACTCTTCGGCAGAGCTTTGCCTACTTGCTCACCTTAACTTCCCCAGTCATGAACACCGCCTGTACGGAAGTGAAGTTCGGTAAATCGTCAAAGCTGCAACGTTATCAGTCACCCGTACACAGAATGTACTCCGGAGCCTCCGGATATAAAAACAAGAATTCTGGACTTACAGATCCTTCGCCTCCGGCCCTTGCATCGCCTTTTCCACGCTCTCGGGCTTGTCCCACTTCAAGATGCACTGCACGCTGTACTGCGGCTTCTGCCCGCCTATGGCGTGGAACTGCGTGACGTCGTAGCCCTTGAGGCCATACTGCTCCCAATGCTTCATCACCAGCGGCATGTGCGTGCTGAGGAAGTAGTCCATGTCGAACTTTGCGCCCTCCTCGGCGGGGTGGAGGATTGTGGTGGAGGTGGGCATGGTTGCGATTGCGCTCCCAAATTCTCCTTTCAGGTCCATCTTCAGTAGGTTCTTCTTGATGACCTCATCCTTCCTTGCTTCTAATTCGTCCACATCCCAGTTGGCAGACATATACCGCCCGCTCAAGAATTGCGCCTGTGGCGAAGCTAAGTACACGGCAGCGCCGGCAGCGAGGTCAACTTTAAGTCCCAAGATCAGCTATGTTAGCCTGATTATTGAATTTGGTAAGGAAAGCGAAATCGGAAACGGCAGTAAGATTAACATACCTGTGTCCTCACAGAAATGGAGGGTTTCTGGATGACTGTCTGCCATATCGGTATATATCATACCAGGATGATAGTTCATCGAGGAGACTTTAGGATATGCTAAAGGAATAGCTTCCGACAATCTACCCAGAGCCAGTTTGCTAATGAAGTAACTAGTACCTACCGGCCTTGTCGCGAGCATTCCCCAGGTATTAACGTTGACGATAGTTGCTTCTCTATCCAAACCGACCAGCCTGAGAAATGCTCTGCTCATAAGGTAGCTTCCTTTGACGTTGACTTCCTAAATTCAGTTAAGTAATCGGCTAGCCGCATGTTCCCTCCTATATCAGAAAGCCAGGACGAAGGTATCTTACAAAGTCTGCCCACCATTCCTTCGGTTTGCTCTCTCCAATTGTCTCCGCGGACGACCAGAGTCCGGCGCCATTGACTAGGACATCGGGGATCCCGAACTTAGACTTGACAGTCTCTTCTAGATGGTTCACGCTATCTTCGGAAGTAGTATCCGTTGGGACAACCAAGACATCAACATTGGGGTTGATCTTGAGCAACTCTTGTTTAGTTACATCGAGCTTTTCGGCGCTGCGACTCGCAATGACAATTCGTGCCACATCTGCTTTCACAAATGCAAGGGTAATGGCCTGTCGGAAGGTCATATTAATATACAGATAGATAGCTTTAGAAAGGGAGATAAACTTACCTTGCCTATGCCTTGGCTAGCACCGGTGATAATAACAGTCTTTCCTTTCTGCGACAGCTTTGGCGATGCCGGGTCTATCGAAGGATATTGGTCGCGGTGTACTGTTTTGGTAAATTGATGTGTCTTAACAAAGTAGTCAGCAGGCAATAGTTGAGTATCAATCGCGGCCATTTTGTATGAATTTGGTTGAACGTATGGTTTATTTGAGGTGGAGTTATGGTGATTTAATGTTTTGCAATGTGGTAATGATTCTGGAGCCGAGATGCCTTCCTTATATCACTTTTCGTCGTCAATTTCAGTCCATTGAGCCACCTCCATTCTCGCCGCGTGGGATTATGATAAGTCCGAAGCATTGAGCGCTTTATTATCATGTAACAGGCGTCGTGTCCCGATTCTAACTGAGATTATTGTTTGGCGATACCTAAAAGGGTATTTGGTCTCAAAATTCAGCCTGATACGGTTAGTCGAGTTGGCGGCACCAAAAGGGCAAACGGTTCAGAAATTCGGCTGGACTTGGATAAATAGGCGAAGGAAGCCTGCGGTGACTTGGTGGCTGATTGGCCGAGTGACGCACTACGATATAATGGGCTAGCACATGCTGCGGACTGAAGAAGCCTATTCTCCGCAGTCTGCAGCTGTAAATATAATGCCATTCGCACCTTACCCGATTGGTCCTTTTTCTGCAACGACTGCTATCCATTTCGGTTCAACCATACACTCACTTTGCATCAGCCGCGCATCAGTCGCAACTTTGACAAATGACGACGTTATCTCCAAAATTTTTAGTCTTCGATAGTAAGACTGGGCCGAAGAGCGAAGATGGGGGGTTGATCTATTGCTCATCGAAAGACGCCAATGTCCAGTGGCCGAAGTCGGTTCGAAGAGGAAGACCGAGAAAAGGTGGGTTGTGTCCGTTTTGCCATTTCTATTACTAGCAGAAGCATGGCACCCCAAATCATTTGATGATGTCTCTCTCAGTCAAAGTAAACTAATTGTGTGGCATACAGATCTAAAAGAACATGGGCGCTCGTTGAAATACCCGTTAAAAGAGGTAGAAAGACCTTCAAAGGAGCGCTATGAGTTTGTCGACTGTTCGGATGGGCGACGGCCAAATGACCCGAATACTCGAAAGTTCGTCCGGACTCACGTCATGCACAATTATCGACGGCAGAAACAGATAGCTGCTCACGCAAAGCCTGGACTCCAAGACATGGAAATTGAGAGTCAAGATAATGATACAGAAACAATTGTTGAACTTGAACGTCCTCTTATTCTATCACTTGAACGCTGGAGTAAGGACCCATTTGATTGTTTTCCGATAAAAATGCAACCGTACATGCACGACCTTCTTTACCTCTGTAAGTCCACTGCTCCCCATTTATCGGATCATTAGTTACAAATATCATATGACATCCTTGTACAGGAATTTGCTGATGCCATTGTAATAGACGTTTCTGCTTTTGCAGATCACTTGTACCCAATCGAGGCATATTGGGGATTTAATCCAACAAAAAAGCTCTGGGTGCCTCTGGCTTTGACCGACCCCGCCCTACTGAATTCAATTCTGTTCTGTGGCGATCAGTTTGGGGCAAGAATAAATGGCCAGAAGGAGCGTCCCTCCGCAATCAATCACTTGAAGCAAACGATCCGGATCCTTAATGAACGACTTCAGGACCCTTTGCAGGAAATAAGTGATTCAACTATCGCTGCCGTGGCTGGTCTAGCCCTAACAGAAGTAGGTGCTCGCATAGTTTGATTCGGAACACACTGACTTATTTTCGGCAGCAATCAAGCGGTAACCAGGCAAACTGGCGCATTCATATGAGGGGTATAAAGCGGATGGTGGAGATGCGGGGAGGTTTGTCGTCCTTTGAGTGTAATCCAATCTTGCATGATAAGCTTTGCCGGTAAGTTAAATTGCACCGTTGTTGATCTGTAATCGTTCCTAAAGCAGTATTAGAGCGGATATCTGTGGCTCCGTCCCTGGCCTTTCGAAACCCTACCTGCAGATGGAGAGCAGAAGGGTACAGCCAAGTGTCCTTCGAGGCTGCGACGAAACAGAGAGAACTCTTGCTCCCGGGTTTCAGGCTGTCCACGATGATTATGGGTTTAACTCTGATTTTTTCGACATTCTCTACAACGTACATACCGTGACTCAGGACATAAACACCGTCAACCCGCCAAAGTCGGAGGTCATTCCCTTGAGATTGCGCGAGAGAATACGGTCAATTCAATACTATCTTCTCTCCAGAGAGAATTACGACGACATCAGTGGATCAGGAGACCAGCTTCTCAAGGCATGTCGTCTAGGCGTCTTGCTTTACGTCGGTATCATCCAGAACGATTTTTGGGTCTCGCCGATAAGTAAGCAATTAATATGGCAGCTGAAGTCTTGTCTCCAAAGGGAGAGTTTCGTCACTGATTCTATGCGCGCACTGCGTCTGTGGCTCATTTTTCTCGCGGGCTCTCTTGTCCTCGACCCAACCGAAAAATTATGGTTTGTCTGTTCTATCGTTCAAGCAGTCTCGCAGCTTTCACTATCGAATTGGTGCGACGCTAAATTGCTTCTGGAGACTTTTGCTTGGGCCGGAAAAGTACAGGACAAGTCCGGCCGAGATCTATGGGATGAAGCTAGAGGATGCAAAGTGTCTTACGAGAGTAATATAGCCTTATTACCCTCATTCGGATTCCGCTTGCAGGCCTGAGGTTGGCAGTTACAGTACTACCTGAGATGTCACCGATATGTCCTTGAGCTTATTATGTCCTGCAATAGTCTGGTATTTAGCGTACGCAGCAAGGAGTTGAATAGTCCAATATTCGCGGAGTTCAACGCGCAACGAATCAGCTTCATTGTAATACGTGGAATATTGGGTAGGTAGCCATGAAGGAGAAGAAACAAAAGACAAGGTCCAGACTTTAGGCAAAAAATACAAATTGCTCGCGGCAAATACTTACTTGATTCTGATCAGAAATTCAGAATCACAGGGGTGCAGTTTCGGGAGATAGGGTCTCTGGTCCTTCTCGGTGCGAGCGGCCTCCGTGCGAATCATTTGGCCGGTCTGGCTGGCGGCGCGCTGGCTGACCCGGGCCACGCTCTCCATGGCGTCCCAAATGGCTCGTGCACAAAGCTCCGCCGAACTGGGTGGGATGGCCTGTCCAGTCTGGCAATCGGCATCGCTCATGGGATGGCCACGCACTGCACTAAGTCTGTGGGTTTAATACCATTCAAGTATACTGCCCATTTTGTGCGTCGCAGCCATGGATTTGTCTCGTCGCGCTCACCCGCCTGGATGACGTCCTCAACCTGGCTTTGCGTCTGGAAACTCTCTTCCAGCTCGATCAGTCGGTCGGCCAAATCCGCTTCGGGGATCTCATTATCCTGCTCATTAGCCCCCTGGCTCGACAAGTGGATATAATGTGATCCGATCCCTTGCATGAAAACTCGCTGGCATGAAACAGACCGTGTGGGTGGGCAATGGCCTGCTTGGCTTGCGTGTACTCCGCGGACCGGGGCCGGCCATCGAGGCCGAATGCGGACCATGCGTGGTCCTTTTGCCAATGACTCTTGATTACTTTCATGGAGCGGCAAACATACATGCATCCGGCGTCCTGGACACACTGGATCCCATCTTGGAAAATGGACAATCCGGCAATCGGTTCACTGACTGCGGTCGGGAACCTGATTTGATCGGGGTCGGCTGCGACACCCTCCCATTGTTCGATGGCCTCACTAACCTGGCGGGCAATGGCGGCGGATAATCGATGCTGGATGTCGGTTAAATGGCGAATAATCTCCTTGGGTCGAACAGCATGCTGGCATTTCTTGCAAATAATAATCGGGTATTCATTTGGTCGAAAAAATAATTGTTCTTCCATCATGGCTCTATAACTGTGTTAATATATATATATATCTCTCTGTGTACCCAATACAACATACCAGTATGATCGTTGGCTACACTTGGTCGATCATGATGGGCGAAATCAAAACTTGGGGATAATCTGGGCTTCCCCTGAATGGGTTTTTTCCCCTGGCTCCGGTTTTCCCCTTCTCCAATGGACGAGTCGCTTGACCCTAACCCTGACTCGGGTTTTGCTCTCTAATGAACGAGTCTTTTCTTTTATTCGTGGTGTAGTCCTTGGCCCATTGGAGCCGATCGGCGGGTACGTAACCCTAACCCACCTCGACTATAACCCCTGCAAACCACTCTTTTTTGATTGAATTCCAAGTCAAAATAAAATGGGAAACAAATATCAGTTATTTTGAATAAACTGTGAAAATCTGGGTCCAATCAGACTACGGAACCTAATTCCACCCGGGGTGGGTCCCCACTTTTTTTCTATGGCGAAACCCTAGGCCCTAATTCCACCCAGCCTGGATGGAATTACCCCATGGGATCGAGGTCCTAAGTATCCTGTAGATTGTGTGTACTTATTGTATTGGGCTTCAATATAGTTATATATTCTCAACAATATAAATGAAAATTGAACACACAGAAGTAACAAAGCCTAGTATTGCCAAACATAAATCAAACTTCTTGCTCTCCCGATGTTGTTTTCGCGGTGTTGTGGCAAAATTGCGAACCCTACACCTTTTACCACAGCATGCTTTACGTGTGGTAAATAGCCCAATTAATGTTTAATGGACCGAAGCCAACCTGCTCGCAAGGCATTTGCCCACTGGCACCCATGAGACCATTCCAATTGAATAAATCGTTCGAACTGTTGATGAGGTCGATGATGTCCTGATTGCCAAGATGGAATAAGTCCATCCCACCCTGACCAGGGGCGGCGACTACGCCGAAGGCACAGGTTCCGTACGTGACCAGTGTCGTGAAAGATGACATCTGGCTCACCGTCCATGTGCCGCCACCGGCGATGTTGGTGGCGATTTGCAGGCAGTCGGCCACTATAGGTGACGCGCTACTTGAGCCATCGATGAAGGTGGAGTCCCCACAGTCATTGGCTGAGTCGCGCTTGGACAAAAGTGGGCTGGAGGGAGTGACGGGAGGTGCTGTTGGAGCGCTTTGAGTGCAGACTAGCATGGTGACTAGAATGACGAGACTTGTTTTATGGAACATCATCTTGACCAGATGCAATCGTTGGGGAAGCCGAATGATATTTAGCGAGTAAACCTATGAGGTTGATTCTAAGTCTGACGTTGGGTTTGACGTTCTGATCTTGAGGCAAGAGAGAGACTAGATGAGAAGAATTGTTTAGATAGACGGGATGCTTTGAAAGTGTGAAGTTTCAATTTGAGGAGGAAAGACGAAGACTTTATTTTTCCATAGAGTGACAATTTACCATAGCCAACTGCTAGAAACGACGGACTGTCGAGCGAAAGCGAAACAAGCTATATGCGGCTTCGGGGTAAGCAGTAGCCAGCCCGCCGCAGTCAGCAAATATAACCCTAACCCTTTAGTGAAGAGCACTCCCACAATGTTGGTGCGAACCCTATGCCGCGCCCCCCGCACGTATCAGGCCATGATGATGTCACTGCTAGTCCCAGTCGTCAACTACCTTCCAGACGCGGTACGAATATACGTTTGTTTTCAAATAAATTGGAGCACTTAAGCGATCGGAAGGGAACTTAGAAAAGGCGGCTGAGAGTGCGTGTAAGATATGGTCAGCCGCCGCCCGCCGTTGGAATACAAGATCACTTCAGGGGCTGAATGGTTAGGGTGCAAAATTAAATCGCTCGTCTGCTGATGCACCCAAGACGCTGCGTGATGCCACCTGAAAGTATAACCCTGCAGTTCATCTATTTCCATGAACCAGTCAGACTCATTGACAATTACCCTGCCGATCCGGCTAATACACTCAATGAGCCGACAAGGTTCACGACCCCGTGGCCTAACCACCTGGGCTTAGATTCTAGGGATACGCTTCGTCAATGCACATTATATATCGGAGTAGGCCAACTACAAACTCCGTTCTTGCCTTACAGGAGCTAGTACCTAAGCATTCAGGATAACCCTAACCCTCGGCGGCCATAGCTGGCTGGCTGGTTGGTGTGAGGATTTGTTGGGCAGAAATATAGAGAAGATTATTGGGGCGGAATCCACAGCAAGTAGATTCTGCGACAACAAAGTTAGGATGCAGGTATGAAAGTTCTTGCTTTTTAACTTGCGGGGAGGAGAGGGCAAGGCAACGCTATTATATATCCTCTCTCTCGGGACACTCGGTGACTTTGGACGACGGACTTCCGCGATGTCTGTTATTGACCGGTCTTTAGTAAAATCGGAGATGACATCAAGGCAAAGTCCGGACGATGTCCTATCGAGGCGATGATGAGACATGGAATTATGTCTAAATAGGTCGATGAGTTGATCCTACCAATGGGAGACTAATTTCCTAATCCGGACACTGGGAGACGACAGACCGATGTACTGTACAGAGAAGAATGGGATACATTGTAGTGTACCTTAGCCCACCTAGAATCCAACATGCCAGTGCCAGCATGCTTGTGCCGTGTACCCATCTGGTGACAAAACCGTCCGTGAGTCCCACTTGGGCCGGAAAACCCGGAAAGGTAGCCAATTAGAGAGTGCTTTCCTGAACCGGACTAGCGCAACCATCGTGCCCTTTGTTTATCCAACCATCTTATCCCTCGATACTAAATGGTTGTTATGGTTATTCTTTATTATACTTAGGTTTCGCGTGTTCTGTTTCTGGGACATCTTTCTCTCTTGTATCGAGGACATAAGAGAAATAAAAAGATGTTCAGAGGATTATTGTTCGCATCCGTCACTACAGAAGTTCTGAACGATTAAATTATCTGTCAATAAATGGCGTCGTACTTGGTAACAGGAGCATCTCGGCGACTGACATGCGTGAACTCTGAGCAAAATATTATGCATGTTGGAAGTCCCAGAAAGGGCTATACGTGGCTACGTACCTCAGTACCAACGCCGCACACGAGCTTGATTCAACCTGAACAATGCCCAACACGTACTACCTTTCTGGCGAGGAGCTCCTCGACTATTCGGACTCCAAAGTCCAAGACGAGGTGCCTTCTTGTTACACTAAGAAACTACTTGGTGGTGAATAATAACAGCATCCATTCCCGGCAGGGCCTATAAAATGCGTGCAGTAGATAATGATTTCGCACACCTACACAAAACTGACAATGCAAAAGAGTCGCTGTACAATACCAGAAACAACTTTCAAGCCTGCGATATTTGTAATCAATAGCCTGTCTCGTTCACGCTCATTACATAAAATGATCCGGTTCCATTAAGCCCATTATATCCCGTCCCAAACAAGATATACTGATTCTGGATCGCAACGCCACCATAGAAAACATTATCCACATCGAATTCAGCAATCACCTTACCCGTCGTCTTTGCAAGTACAACAAGTCCTGGAGGAGCGCCAAATAGGCTAACGGCTCCAGTCCTACCAACAACAACGATGTCATTTACTACGCTCGGGGGCGACATAGTCGATGAATCCTGCGGTGTTTGGGTCTCCCAAATAAGGCTTCCGTCTGCTAACTTCGCAGCTCCATATGCACTTTTGTGAACCGTGACATTCGAAGGCTGCAACTGCCACGGAGATTGCCATGAATTGATAGCAGTGAAGTATATTTGGCTATCATCAACTGCAATGCCCCAGCTCAATCCTCCTTCGAAGCCACCAGGACTTGTAACCACCGACCATAGTAGTTTTCCCGAATCTGCAGCCAGAGAGTAGAGGTTGCCGTTCTTCTGGCCGACGACTACGACATCCTTGCCCAACTTTGTTTTCGCTGCGCTTCGTGGAACGAAAGCTGGCGCCATACCGAAATCCGCGTCTGGTCCTGGCTTTCCTGGGCACAGAGCTTGACTTTGAGGAATTATGCCGGGAAAACCGCATGCTAATGTCCATGCATCAAGAGGTGTTAGCTGATACGCCCAATTTAGGGTTCCGCTTTTAATATCAATCGCCAGCACAGATTCCTGCCATGCATTTGCTGGAAGACAGGCACTCTCGTTTTTTGTCGAATTTTGGCATACCTGGACTGCGAGCGGTGCAACATAGACGTTGCCAGTTGCGATGAAGACCTGGCCGCGTTTTGTATCAATTGAAGGCTGGCTTCCCCAAACCGCTCCACCAGACCAACCTCCAATGCCGCGCGGTTCGGGCAAAGTACTAATGTTCCATAGAACGTCGAAGGGTAGTCCAAAACGGTTGAATGTCAACGCGACTGTATTCCCAACGAAGGAGCAGCATTGATATCCGGGTATGACACTCGCTGCCAACTCCTCCATGCTTGACGTGCCTGCGAACAACTTGCCGTCGTAGACTGTCGGACTCATCGTCACAATTGCTAGCGGATGGGTGTCGATCTGGATTAAGCCTAACGTTGTTCCGGAAGATCGATTCACCGCAACAAGCAGTGCATGGGCTTGTGTCCCAAAGAAGAGCACATCACCATCTAGCTGCGGACTGGTACGTGAGACAGCAGAAGTCAAATTTGCCTGGACCTCGCTGAGAGGAGCGAATCCCCAGACGATGTCTGTGACATTGATCTGCCATTGCACCTCGCAGGTTACGTAATTGAGTGCGACGAATAAGCCGCTCCAGGTAGTAGACGAAATCACCGGAAATCACAGGAGTTGCGCTGACTCCGTATTTGTAGGTGTGCCGGCAATGTTCTGTCAGAGAATGAATACTCGAAGAGGATACTGCGGCGTGTTCACTCGCCCAGCGATTGTTGAAGATGTCTCCGCCCCAGCCGGACCATTCTCCACTACCTTGAAAATGACGCGGATTAAGCGCTGTTGAGATCGATAGCGGTAGTAGGAGTAAGAAAGCCAAAGCTTTGAAGAATATCATAGTAGTACTTCAGATATATTCAACGACCTGTACTACTGGGGGGGCTTCGATTGTTGGGCTGGTGGTAATGGAGCGGAGGCTTGGCTAGTAGGCTAGGTATATTCAGAGACTATTCTCTAAGGAGCTCTCATACAAAGTGGGGAAATCGCCCATGTCTAATACCCAGCTGTTTGGGAATGCCTTGTCAGCGTGGCTCACGCAAAGTTTTGCGCCAGCCGCAGTAACAAGGAGATGAAACAAATTCTTACAAGTAGGTTGCAGTGTGACTCATTCCGTATTATGCCTTCCCGGCTTCGGCGCCTAAGCCGGTTCAATGAGTATGACGGTGACCGGGAACTTCCATGCGCGCAAGAGACCTTCCGACGCCCAGCCGCGAAACCCATGTTTGCCTTGTTGCTTTACATACTAGTGAGGAAACAAGCTGTCAATTGCATCTGCTTCATGATCAACGCTTACGTACATCGGCATGCAGCCTCCGATAACTCAGCCGCTCAAAATTGTGGAGGCCCTAGAGTTAAACCCGTTATCTCACCGGTGGTGTGAAGGTGAGGAGGAGAACTCCCAATATAATTCTTGGTGATGTCGATGGGAACCCTATTCCACTCACACCACGGTTTCACACCACGGATTTTGAGGAGGAGGGAAAGGGTTCTCCTCACACTCGAGTGAGGAGGGAAAGGGTTCCAAAGTGCTCAGCCTCCTCAAAGTTTAAATTTTGTTAGCTAAGCCTCCTCAGAAGTTGACGCGCCTCGCGCACAGCCTCCTTAAAGTTTATATTTGTTATCACCAGCCCCTTCAAAGCTTATTCACGCGAGAGTTGTATACGTATGTGGTGGAGGAACCTTCATTATTGTATTCAGTGGACTTTTCTTTCTCCCGAATTCTACTGCTACCGATCCTTCCGTGCAGGACACGAGAATGTGGCATCAGGTTTTACAATTCGAGACCGTGAGATTATCGTTGAGGTGAGCCTCAGAAATTGGCTGGTATGGATCGTTGACCCATTCCTGTGACTAGGTCTTCGTTATGTTTTTTTTAAACCAAGGATCAATTAAAAAAACTGTTTTCTTAACTTACAATTCGTAGAAAGTGGAAATACGAGCGAATTACATCAAGGAACAAGACCGAAACGAAGTAATGATCCCATAATTGATTGGATGTCTATCCATTGGAAAGCAAACAAGCCCACTACTCGCACATTATCTTTCAATATTCAATGTTATGTGCGATGGGCAACAAAGTCATCATTTGATAGACCAGCACCTAAGATAATTTAAAGCCACCCGGAACAAGTCTCTGGAAGACGCCCGTTGGATCGTAGCGCTTGCTGACTTGTTTCATAAAGTTTAAAGAGGATTGTCCATAGCTAGGGAAGATTTCTTGACCGAGGCCAGCGTAGTTCCACATTCTATCATTGTTTATTCGGGTCAGCAAACTGTAATCCAAAGGTCTTGCGTTAAATGGTACTGACATGTATGGATGCAGGAATCCCCGAGATTTCGACTCATGCTGAAGAGTAGCAAATAATGAGTTGAATGAATTGACAATCGTTGTATTGTAGGTGTCCAAAGTCAATTCGAAATATAAAACTGTCATAATCATTAGTATTAGGTCTGAAAAAACGCTTGAATGTCGTTAAGTATAGTATCCTTACTTGACAGAACATCATCCGTTCCAGCAAGTCCCATCGAGTTGGAACCCTTTTCAACACCGGCATTCATCATGCGTCGCGTAAGAGGCATATTACAGTGCAGCAGAGTCAATCCGGTTACATTTCCGATCGACCGCCCCCATTTGAGGAATGAATACCAAACACGGGCATATTCTTCTCTGTTGGCGGTAATAGTATATGTTTTTTGTTCTTGGCTGGATGATATAAGTATAAAGTATTCCATGCATGCTAGAAACAAAAGGAGTGGTAGTACTTACAACTGACCATCACCCTGATTCGCATTAAATTCTTTTGCAAGCGGCATATGAGGCTTGACGGACGGTATCAGATGATGCGGTCATGTTGTACCATCCGGCCATCACAGGTGGCAAGACGCTGCTATTGTGATTGTTGTAATATACAGGGGTATTTGTGATCATGTCAGGAGTCAGCTCCTGAGGGTTCGTGGCATCTGAGGTTAGGGCTCGGCTATTGAAGGCGCTGACAGTTTGACTTGGTACTCAGGGTTCGACGTACCCCTGAACGCCGGCAAACCTTGGCGTTGTTTCATTGATGGACACTATGTAATTTGGAGATAGGCAAGGAAGAGAAACAAGGGCTTGTTTAAGGGCTTGTTTGTCGAGGGGCAAGAAATGAGGGGCAGCTTTATTGCTGCGACGAACATGCAACAACGAAAGACCCTGGTCGCCAGCCGCACCGGGCGGGCCGAGAGTACAGCGAGAGATAGCGGCGAGCGGCCCGTGGTTGGACACAGGCTGACCAGACTACCCTATTAGGAAACTACTACTGCTTTCAGCTAGCATATAATGAATCGGGACACACTTAACAGTTTACATACAATCGGAGGACTCGGAAATGAGTGTCACTCCCACAACATCAACGTTATAAATTATTTTTCTTGCTCTTAATGACTAACCCCCTAACCCTGACAACAGGCCTGACCCCGATCAGCAAGCCTGTGGTGCGCAAAAACAACTATCAAGGCTTTAACCCACGAAGCAAAGTCCTCCCCGCTGGTTGGAATGGCTACAACTCTCGGTCATTGCCGCTGATATCCTTGCCGAGCACGATGTTGGCATCAAAGTCCGCGACGGATGCGTCTTGTACTGCGACATTTACCGTTCCCCGACCTCTGGGCCCAACGAGAAAGTGCCTGCAATGCTCGCGTGGAGTCTCGGTAAGAAGTTCAATGGACTTTCAATGTTGAAGATGCTTCCTTGGGGTCTTGGTATCCCCAATGGGACCATCAGTGGTCTCGAGCGATTTGAAGGCCCCGACCCTGCCGAATACTGTCCTCAGGGCTACGCCATTGTCAATGTTGACGCACGGGGCTCGGGAAACTCTGACGGCTTGGTGGTGATTATGGGTACTCAAGAGGCTGAAGATGGATACGACGTGGTTGAGGAGATTGCCAAGCAGGACTGGTACTCTGGCAGTGTTGGCCTGGCTGGCAATTCACATCTAAGCATTGTGCAATGGTTTATCCCATTGATCGCCGCAGCACAGCAGAATATTCCTAAATAGGTAAGCTGGCGTTCAGGGGGCTGAACCATGCACGAATGCACGAAATCCCATAGTAATGAGCCGCA
>PPJX02000231.1:0-15297 GCA_003705915.2 Lipomyces lipofer | reverse complement strand
AAAATACGATACGATATCGCCAAGTGGGCGATAAAATAGGCGATAATATCGCCAGACTTTTCTGGCCGGCGATACGATATACGATATGGGCAAAACCCGGCGATATCGTATCGTGTCCAGCCCTAATGACTGTTTTAACCCCAAAGAGCATGTATAACTAAATAAATGGGACATTATAAAAGACATGTACCAATGTAGCCAACACTTCATCAAAGAGGGAGCATTTTTTTAGGGTTATTATCAAAAATGCCGTCGGGAGTTGCAACCCGTAGTACCCACCAGATTTCTCCCAACAGCAACCGTACCGAAGCTCTCCCAACGTCAGAGACTTTATACAATGCACGCAATGTTAAAAGATTTATTCCAAAACCAATTCCAGTTGTCGCGATTAATCTTGCGGTCGGGAGGGACACCTCCCCCATAGGCTGCTGGTATGTCAGCCTTTTCCCATTATGTTAGATGTACACATTCCCTAGCTTCCGCTACAACGCAAAATTGATCTTAATCTTTCCTAAGCTGTATAGGGTTACCCTAACCCGACATTCTTACGTCGCAATTACATCTTGAAGTTTAAAATCCAATCCGATTCGGTCTCAACATCACAAGCATCTTCGTGAGCTCTGTATGTCCACTCTGCCGTCAGCCCTGGGACATGAGACTTGACTACTCGCCCTTGTCGCCGGTACATCCCTTGGGTGTCTAGGGTCTAGCAGCTCAACGTGACGTCCAGCGTCCTCACTGTCAAGCGGCCCGAGATAATAAGGTTACGTCCGGCGAATAAACTTACGGCTCCTTTGCAATCGTCTTGTTAATGGCGTCATGTACACGTAGGCGCTGGGTAAAAGGTACGCCGGATACGATCATGACTTTTTCGTTAGGCATGAGTTCAGGTTCCGGAAGTACGAGTGCTCCTCCTGTACGTGCCTTCTGGACCAGCTTACGCCAATCTCACGGACGCGGAGCGGATTTGTGGCGTTGCAGGTGCCAAGCACGGTCAGTCTTTCGTTTGGGGACAGGACTACCTCTCTGTCCGTGACGGTCGAAGAGAGGTCGACGTGTGGTCCAGGCGAATCTAGTTCTTTTGGGCTGTATTGGAACCGTGAAATTTTATGCAAGAACTGCTATAATGGGAACTTCGTGCTCATTTGTGGCGTTATGTGCCGATTAGTTTCGTTAGTCCAAGAGGTCAATACACTATCGCTCATCTCTACGGCTCTTTCTCACTCGGATGATGACGGCGAATTGTAGTCCTGGCTGGAGAATGTTTGGAAACTAATAAGAGCGAGCTCGCCCCGGTCCTGAGAGCCCTGACGGACCACGAGGTTATGAAAGTCCTCATAACGCCTATTCTCCGAGAGTTGTTCGAATGCTTGGCGTGGAGATCGCCGATCGTCAGCACCGATGAGACAGGGTGGTAGTGCAGTGGAGTCAGATGGAAGATGGAGTTGCGAGTCAGCCAGCCGCAACCCCTCTATTTAGCGTTGGGCGAACCGGCGTCTATCGTCACCAACTTGCAATTCATACTGTCTCATGGTCGACACTGCGCGGAACCTATACACGAGGTCACCGCCAGCTCCCATAGGGCTCCTCACATGCTCTTTCACTAGCATGGATTCTTCGCCATCGCGGTCTCGCATACTCTCTTGCGAATCACGTGACATTACATGCCATATATAAGACGAGAATGTCAGTCGCTCCGGCAGAATCAAACCAAATGTAAATATTTAAAATATTCTAATTTTAATACTATTTATAAGATAGATTATTAAATAAAGTATTTTAAAGCATTTACTTAAAATTCGTGTGCGCAATGATTGGCTTGCTTGTTATCACTCTGTTGATTGGCGCCTTCGCGACAGCGACGCCGACCTCCACGAGCTTCCCTGTCCCCTCCATCCTCACACCTCACCATGACGTCTCGCCGAAATACCGTGTCAAACCCCGCAACCTGGGGTTTACAGTCGCGAGCACGTCGTCCTGGGGTTTACAGCAGGACTACTCTATCGACTCGTCACGCTACCACATCGACCGCGGTGGCTCAAGTCTCTGCTCCATCCAGAACCGCACATTTTGGTTCGCAGGACCGACCCGCATCTACGACACGCAGAACGGGACCTCTCTATCAAGCAGCGCCTCTGTCGCTATGGCCTTGGACTTTTCCCACCCATCTTGGATCCGCGAAATCTCGACGAGACCCGGCGCAGTCTGGTCCGCCATCCCTCTCAATCCCGGTGAGACAGCCTACCCACAGGGCCACTGCGCGTTCATCAACGACACGTCGGCATTCCAGTTCTGGGATGTCGTTGGCAAGGGCTCCACGATGATAATATACACCCTCGACCCCACTACCAATGTGCTCACCGTCACCCGTCCCGCGACCGTGTACCAGAGCCCTACGCAGTATCAGTACGGCTCCTTTTCAGCTATGACCGTCAACGGGGCAACGTACCTCTATGCCTGGGATACCCACACTACAGGGTTAGAATGGTTTAATGGTTGGCACAGGGACATTCACGTCGCGTCCGCACCTACGCACTCCGTACAAGACAAATCGACTTGGAAGTACTGGAACGAGGGCACCAAAACCTGGTCATCGGTGGAACCGCTGCCGACGGATCGCCGACTTGATGCCGCCATCATCACCGTCGGTCCCGACTGGAATGACTATTTTTCATCAGCTACGATGTTTTATTCGGAGTTCCATAACGCGTACTTGATAGTCTTCGTTAAAGGAGATGACCAGTATCTCCGTGTCGGATCCGCGCCGACGCCACTCGGGCCTTGGGGGCTCGGCCAAATAATCTTGGACGCGGCGATAGACAATTTTGGCATTGCTCTCGTTACGACTATCCCATTCCAAACAGAGGGAAGGCTCGGAGGAAAAAGTCTGCTCGTCGGTGACACTTTCAAGATCAATTTTGCATAAACACACGAATGTCGGATTTGCTCTAACTCAATTGTTAATAATGACGCAATAAATACTTTCTTTGCGCGCTGAAATATCGCATGTGGAGGTCAAGAGTTCGTGGTAATCTAAATACCCAGACGCCATCCAAACCGGGGCAGAACAAATAATGTTGTTGACAACCAAGAACTCACAGCAAGAATGTGAGGTCGATGTTTTAGGCACTATTCCTAGTTATGACTTCGGAAATCAATGTTCCTTTATATACCCTTATCCGGCTGCCATCTTATTCCGATGTAAAATCAATAACGTTGAGAAAACCTATTGTCCCTAACCCGATGATTGGTTGCAAATGAACGTGTTATCGGATAGGTGAATAAGTATAAAATGCGGGAGCTAGTTCCACCACAGTATCATGGAAATCTCAATGTTTCAGCAAAAGGAGTGCGGATCAATTACGGCCTCACTGAAATTATGCCCACTATATCGCTTTAATCGAAAAGTCAGACAACACCCATCTACAATATAACTATGGACGAGATGAAGAAATCATGTGCTAAATTGACAACCTCGAAAAGGATTCACGATTCGTCAGACCCTTTCGTCAATCCCTATCAGGCCCAACGCCTGCCTCATCGCCAATGTCGGGGATCTATTCGGAGTCATGAAATTAGTTAGGCGAATGTAATGGTGTGTTTGGATTTACTAGTGAAATGCCTGCGTTTGGTGGTGCGTTTGGTACGTTTGGTACGTTGTGTTTAGTCGGGCATTGCAGCTGAAGTTCTGCGCGGTTCACTCGGTGTTGGAAGGTTAACTGCCCTGACCCAAAACTCCCGACATGTGGTCGGGAGTGCCTGGCCGGTTCTTGCTCTTGCATTCTGTCGACAGATAAGTTCTCCTATTCTTCGCCACAACACAGCCACTGAGAGAATAGAGACGTTGAAAGAACCAGCGCATAAGCGCAATGACTCTCAGAATTCAGATAAAATACCGTTCAATATGCGATGTGTCGGATTAGCCAGACCCCCGTCCATTTCGACAAACTTCACCGTTTGTTTAAAAAACGCCCGAGGGGCCGGCCCAGCCTGACAGTTCTCCCCTCTTCAAGTTTTTGAAATTGCTACAGTTTGAAATTGGATCTTTTATTCAAATATATATATATTTCATGGAACTAATATTAAATCCACGAAACGTACTCACGGCAGCATATCTAGTCCATATTTCCATGATAACGTCATATATAATAAGCTCAAGCCAAGAGTACATCCACTGTCCAATGCTCTAATTTCGCCGACTCTGAACTGTCTGGAACGGTGAGCTCCACCTTAATTAAAACCGCTGACTGATTCAAGTCCACCGTTGTGAAAGTAACTGGTTCTCCATTAACATAAACCTTCAAGTGGCTGGCGTCGGTCACAATGAATCCTAGCTCTCCATCAAACGAAATAGATGCCCGTAGAGCAGTTCCGACGATCTCTGCGTTCGCGATAGCAGCCAGACCCGCATATTTGTTAAGCAAACCCAAGCAAGCGATTTCAATATCGCCAAGTTTGTGTAAAGGAGCCACAGTAATAACTTCATGCGTCTGAGGGGATAATGTGACTTCAGCAAGTGGAAATACCATTTTTGAATCTCTCGTACCATCAAAAAATAGGGCCCTTCCCATCTCAGCAAACCATAGCACATATCTGGAGTCCTGCAGAATGTGTTGTCCAAGTACGTCTACAACGTCAGAAGAAAGTATGACGTCGGTAGACGAATGCACTGCACCGTCGCGAGAACTCCACATGATGAGAGCTGAAGATTTCGCGGCTGGGAAGTATGATGTAGCCTTGATAGATGGTCCGATACCTGAGTCAAGCGATGGTTCCCAAATACGGGGACGTAGCGGCAAAGCTGGATTCTTTGATTTCACAAGCTCGTAGTGGCCCGCTGTGGTCCTCCCAATGAGCTTGTGAATAACTTTCAGATCATGCTCTTCTGCTTTATCGGATAAGAGTACTGGTCCCGGAAAGAATGCCCGAAGTGCTGCATGGTATTCTGGCCACTGAGCACCCGACATGAACATATCTGCATCAGGAATGAGACACATTCGAGACATAATGATGCAGTTCATCAAGTTATAGTGAATGTGATCTCGGTGTACATTCGGTCTCGGAAGACCAAAATCATCTGTGTTTCTGAAGACAACCTTCATTCCATTCGTTGCCATACCCATGCCAATATCGCCATTGAAGGTGCGTTCGTAGTGTGCCATGCAATGAATGACGCGCCCCTCTCCAAACACCTCATCTGCGGCTTTATTCATGCCATCCCATAGAGCAAATGCCTCTTCTGCTCCCTCCACTCCGGCCAAAAAGGACGAGAATGACTGATCGTCAACCTTGGCAAATGTGATACCAGCATCTGCACAAAAAGTGAAATAGTCTCGCCAAAACTGATAGGCCAACTCTTTCGGAGGAAGCCACCATATGTGGTCCCTTTCATCTGATTGGCCGAGCGTCTGCATGTTATCAAATCCATTGCACGCAATACCGGGAACGCAATCTCCGCTGAGCCTGAAGGGCCGCATTTTATACTTGTCAACCAGAGGTGATTTAGAGGCAATTGAATTCCAATATCCATGAAGCCTAAAAAAATGTCAGCAAAACACATTCACTTTGCTTAGGGGTTCATCCTGACTCACGTCATCCACACCCCAACATTCTCGACTGTAGGCAGATTTTCCTTAACCATTGAAACGGTCTCCTTGAATGAAGCGTCCATGCCATCCCACACATCGAAACTCCACAACCCGCGCATTTCGGCTGTTCCATTCATACCCGAACGAATATCCTGCCAGCCATCATCGATAATAAAGGAGCCAATAGGAATTTGAGCCGACTTCAGTGACCGCACAAGTTTCTCCAACTTCATCCGTGTGGGGCGAATTTCTTCGCCAATGCTGGACCAAGTGCAGAAGCCTAGTTGGTTAAACGGCGAGGGAGTTCCCCTG
Source organism: Lipomyces lipofer (assembly GCA_003705915.2). Classification (NCBI taxonomy): domain Eukaryota; kingdom Fungi; phylum Ascomycota; class Lipomycetes; order Lipomycetales; family Lipomycetaceae; genus Lipomyces; species Lipomyces lipofer. The sequence continues at coordinate 9,397 of PPJX02000231.1, read as the reverse complement.
TCTTGAGTCGGAGGAAGTACATAGGAGAGGTCACTTGTTCCCAAAGCTTTCTTTGCCAAGTTGATGGCACCATCCACAGAATCAAAGACATCCGCATTAGTAGATATCTTGCCAACGACGTGAACATTAACCACTCCGCTATCTTTGACTCTCCTAACACGAGCGTAGACGCCTGGCTCCTCCCCATGACGCGCGGCTGAGAGGTGCACAGTGGCTTCAGCTGAAGAGCAGGGAAATACCGAGAATGACGAAGCCGGATCGATAGTAGGATTCACCGGCTGCAGCAGAAAGAAGTGAGAACCCAGAAGTTCCGGAAGTTCACGCAAAGCCATCCAGCGTGGCTCTATCCAGGTAGCCCTAGTCAACAATTAGCAGACAAATAGCTATCACCATAAAAGTGTGAGGACTAATCTCCGTGCATACCTTGGTCGTACCCATACCCATCCTTGCCAATCGTCAACTTTCATCCAAGGTATCTTCACGGACACGAGGTCCTGCTGTTCTTCAAGTTCAATCACAGTAGTGAATTCCTCTTCAGTGGCCTGAGCTGTTTTCGGGATTATAGTTGCATGGCCATCCAAATTGATCTTTTCGCCATCTGAGAGATATGAGTATCTCACGGTGAGCGGTTTTTCTCGTACATCAACGGACGTTGTAAACGTATAATAGCCACCACCTAAGGAAGGGACTTTGATCAGAGTGAAAGGAGCCGTAGATCCATCAGAGAGTATAGCTTCGATCTGAGCATCCGGTCGACTAGCGATAGCAAACAGAGCAAATGTCTTCAACGGTGCGAAAACGGTCTGTCCTGGGCCAGGCACAAAGCAGACTTCGGTTGCCGCCTTGGAGAGCTGAGTAGAAAATTCGGAGACCATTTCGACTTCGAACGATTGCCGATTGAGATTGTGAATGTGTTGAGACTGTGAATGTGCCATATATATAATCAATAATCGTCATAGACCAGATTAGTCGGAGGCCCTGAACGTACGAACGACAAAACGGAGAATACCAACAAAAATAGGCACGTGCAATCACTTAACCGCAATTGTAGGAGCAAGAGCAAGCGCAAGCGCTTGCGCCGATCTTTGTGTCTCACTACGATGCAAGTATTCATTTTGGCACCACCATCCGGGAATCTTAAACAAGGTTTGTTGATATTAATGGAACATTTTCCTATTTTGCAATCTCAAAATGAGCTCTTTCCCCGCTGATTTGCCAAGCCTATTGCTTGACCGTGGCTTCGGTTTGGGGTAGGTAGGGGCTGCGAGAATCTCGCTAAGCCATTCGTTCCCCGATTTACGGAAGGTCTGAGAGTACTGTGTACTAGTACTAGCCGGGCTGCCATGGATTGCGGACCCACTTGGACCGTGTGGGTGTGTCTCACGTGGAGGTTCAGTGCGGGGAAAATAAGCCTAATAAGCCTAAACCCTATCAATTGCGCGATCGTGCGTGCTAGTGTGCGGCTGACCATGCCGCTTGCGAGTCGAACAAGCAGCGTCTAGGCTGGGAATATTCTGATGCACTGCTGGAGCGGTTGAGGTTTGGCCCTCTGAGGGACAGCTCAGTGACGCTTGCACTTGACGGTCTGCTTGTCCGGTGGGGCTTTCGATATACCTGAGCTTTTCAGCGGTCGCGCGAGTGGGGCCCCGCACGTTTAAGCGACATATCGAGCGTTGCCACGGTGTACGGGAGAGAGTCGCTTGACTCACAAAACTCTTTCACCGAAGCGCTGTGGTGGCGAATATATCTGCAAGCGCGTTTAAGACTAGAAACGTCGCACAGCCACATGCACAGCCCAGCCACCTTAATCCCCGTCACGAGTTGAATTGAACGCACTCGATCACGCGGATTAGGGTTCATGCCCCGCTCTCAAATTTCTCCGGTATCCTCGCCCCGCTCGGAGATGGCGCTAAAGTCGCGCTAACGCTTCTCGGTGCTATATTTCTCCACCGAACGCATTTCCGCCGTCTCATCATCAATCTGCGCAGGCATCGTCGCATGATTAACCTCCATGCCCGCTCGACTAGTCCCCACTTGAGGGGTGCAGATTCGTACCACTCAGTACCCAACGGGCCGATAACGCACGCCCCTCCGAAGTATACCCGTGAAGCGACTCAGATCACGGTGCGTGTGGGGTAGTGACGACGCCATCATCAGGTTGCCACCTCCTGAATTCGAAGTCCGTGCAAGATACTAAGCGGGCCCGAGCATATATTTTGGTAACACCCGCCGCTGTTCTGTTTTTCGCCAAATATCCGATCGATACACTTACTCTCGCACAATGAACTTTAAAACCGACATCAGTGATGCTGAGGCTGGCACCGAACCAACCGTCCTCGTGCCTGTTGTTACTCAGGGCCTCCACGGGGACTTGCACAGCAAGCGGTTGACCATGAATGCCAAAACTGGCGCCGAGGTCGAACAGAGCCTGCCTCCTCTCCAAGCAATCAGGGCCTATCCAAAGGCGATATTCTGGTCCCTGCTGGTCTCCATGTGCGTCGTCATGGAAGGCTACGACACTATTCTGATCGGAAATTTCTACGCCTATCCTACGTTTGCGAAAAAGTACGGCACATACTTCCCAGGCGTCGGCTACCAGTTGACGGCGGCTTGGCAAGCTGGCCTGGGTAATGCCGGTGGCGTCGGTGCCTTCTTCGGTGTCTTTGCGAACGGCTATCTAGTCGGCATATTTGGACAAAAGCGCGTGCTACTCGGCTCGCTTTTTGTCTTATCGTGCTTTATCTTCATGACATTCTTTGCGCCGAATATCGTGGTCTTGTGCATTGGAGAGCTCTTGTGCGGTCTTCCGTGGGGAGTTTTCGCTACGACAGCACCTGCTTACGCCTCGGAGGTCCTACCCCTTTCACTTCGTGTATACTTCACTAGCTTCACAAACATGTGCTTTATCATCGGTCAACTGATTGCCGCTGGTGTACTTGAGGGCCTGGTCCATCTACCATCCGAGTGGTCGTATCGGATCCCATTCGCATTACAATGGGTTTGGCCAGCCTTCTTATTCCCTATTCTGTTGTTCGCACCTGAATCACCGTGGCATTTAGTCCGCAAAGGCCGATTAGAAGAGGCGGAAAAATCTCTAATCAGACTCCAAAGCAAATCGACCAACATCGACCCTAAGCAGACTCTCGCGACAATTGTCCACACGAACAAGCTCGAAGAGGAACTCGCCATCGGAACCTCCTATTGGGATTGCTTCAAGGGTTTCGAACTACGTCGGACGGAAATCGCCTGCATCTCCTTCGCAGGACAAGTCCTCTCCGGACTTAATTTCGCCTACAACTCAACCTACTTCTTCCAACAAGTCGGCCTCTCCACCTCAGAAACCTACAAACTTAACGTCGGCGGCACCGCCCTCGCACTCTTCGGTACACTAATCTCCTGGTTCATCCTGATGCCCTATTTTGGCCGCCGTACCATCTATGTTTCGGGCATGGGCACCATGTCCGCTATCCTCTTCGTCATCGGCATCCTCAATGTGCGCACATCCTCCGATGGCATCGCCAAGACCCAAGCCGTGCTGACCCTCCTCTGGACGTTTGTCTTCCAGCTCTCCGCCGGGCAGCTCGGCTGGGCACTCCCTGCGGAAATTGGCTCGACCCGCTTGCGCCAAAAGACCGTCTGCGTCGCCCGCAACGCCTACTACATCATCAGCGTCATCGCCGGCGTGCTGTCGCCGTACTTCCTAAATCCGACAGAGTGGAATCTCAAGGGCTACACGGCCTTCATATGGGGCGGAACCGCCCTGCTGACGTTTATCTGGGCATACTTCCGACTGCCGGAGACAAAGGGGAGGTCGTACGAGGAGATTGACATCCTCTTCGCGAAGGAGGTGCCCGCGAAGAAATTCAAGAAGTACCAGGTCGACGCGTACGACGCGCAGCAGAAGGCGCAGTTAGCGGCGTGGCACTCGGTCAAGTCGAGGAATACTTCGTTGGCAAACATTGGGGAAAAACGGGAGACGGTTCATGTTGAAAATAGCCAGGATTGAGTCAATCGATCTGGCAAAGCTTGCAAAGGTAGTGATTGACGATACGAATATCGATATCGAATAGTAGTACAAGAGCATACCCTAACCCTATCAGCTGCATAGGATGGGAGGGTCTGACCAATGAAAACAATCCGCCGAAACCTATGACAACAGTCTCCATCAACGGCCTTATTATCAGAACACAATTACTGATAGTAACCAGAGGTTAGAAAAGATCGGGTACCGTTCAATGGCCATCGGAAGTGTGCCAACATTCGGATGTCTGACAATGTAAAAGGTACATTACGATCTAGCCCGATTAACGCGCCCTACCCCTACCCCACCCCACACAAGTAACTGTACTTAAAACATTGTTTGTATCAGAAGCGTTCAAGAGGGAGGGTGCTCAGAGTAACTACGGACACTTCTGGGTGCTATAGAAGTAGCAATACTGGAAACACGCACAAGGATTATACCATTCTAAAGACGATTTTTCCAAATGACATCCAGTCGACTTTTGGTGCTCTTCTTAAGCCAACTAAGTGTGGATGAGCCTGGCTGAGCGCGATGCAGGCCCGTTCTCCGGCGCCGAGCGGTGCCGCCCTCGAGAGTATCGCATTGGCTGAGCGGACGTAGCATACGTGCAATATTTAGTTCTAAGTTGGTCTAGCTTTGTTCATTGGGCCTTATCTTAAGATGAGTCTGTGGCCTGGTTGTCAGGCGCGTTGTTTGTTTGTCTTCAATTTCGCTTATGTGCATTAATTTCTGTTGTGTGTTGCTTTTATCTACATCCTTTGACGCACGACGTTAGTTCCAAATTTGCAGATAAAGTCGCCCGTCCTAGTCTTAATTTTTTGTCATAAGGTTAGCTATTTGATATTAATGGGCTATTAAAGAAACGAGAAGAAATTATCAAGAAACTGCATAAATACGTAAACTGACGCGACGTATCACGCCAACTATCACCTACATCTGATGTATCGGTCCTTATCTACTATCCACCGTGTTCCTAACGCACTTCCTACCCGTAAGGAATCTTAAAAACTTATTACGCACACCCGTAGACTCGAACGTAGGTAGCGTAAACCAAATCACACTCATAATGCTTAACAGCGACAGCACCAAGGGCTGCATCACCCACGGGCCCCTCGACTCTGCCATCGCGCCAATGATGAACGGGAATACAGCCGACCCCGCTCCACCGACTGAGGCAGCAAAGCTGATGCCTGTGACGTGAAGGCGCTTCGGTAGAATCTTCGTCGCGGCGACCATAGCGGTGGGAAAGAGTGGACCGATGAAGAACCCCACCATTGCGACGGCGACCGCTGACGCGACGATATTCGGGACAAGCCAGAACACGAGCTGGAAGGCGATACACAAGAGGAGGTACACAGACACCATGAAGTTCTCGCCTATTAGACCGGTGACGAATCCCAGCACAAGCCGCCCCACTGTCAATCCAACCCAAAACCCCGACGACACTGCGCCCATATTCTTCGGGTTCCCGTGCCGCTCGCGGACCATGAACGTCACAATCCACCCACCAAGTCCGACTTCTGCGCCCGATTGGCAGAACATCAGTAGCGAGAGTAACCATGTATACTTATTCGTGAGCGCCTCGTGCATCGAGCCCTGCGAGCTCCCATTCTCGTTGATCTTAATCGAATTGTCCCGCACAAACTTCGCACCGGTTTCTCCCTTAAACGTGATGCTCACGAAAATGGTACAGCACACACCCAGGCCGACCATGATGAAGTAGAAGTAGCTCCACCGAATCCCCGAGCTCACCATGGCCGTCACGACAAGCGGACTGATCGTTGCGCCTATTCCATAGCACCCATGGAGTATACCCAGGATTTCATTCGCATTCTGAAGATCGCCGATGAATGCGTTCCACGAGGCGTCCATGGCGCCGCTGGCCAGGCCGGTGATTCCGTAGGCGATGACGAGGAGCGGGAAGGGAGGTGTCCAGCAAATAAGGGCATAGCCGACTGTGAAGCACGAGAGCGCGAGGATGGAGGTGCCCCAGCGGCCGAAGTAAACGTGGGTGTGAGAGTTGACCAACGCGGCGATCATGTATCCTGCAACGGGAGCGAGAAAACAGAGGGAGACGACGGTGTATGTCTGGTCGTAATAGGATTCGATCTATGCAGATAAGACACTATACCAATAAGTAATTCGAACCAGAGAACACACGTAGAGTAACAGGGACTAGAAGACAGTTAGTATGACACTTAAACAGCATCTAAATGTCACTAGTATACTCACACCAGGAGCACCATCGTTCATTCCGAATAATATGAACCCGATAAATGTAGACGCAATTCGCCACTTATTTATCGGTGGGGACTTCCATGTCTCGTGCACAATGGCAGGTTCTTCTTTGTCGGCATCTTCACCTACTGGCGAGTCGATCTTCCGCGCGCTGTCTACGATTGCGATGACTGTCTGCGTGACGTCTGAATCCACGTCCCTGCATTTCTCGCCGCTTATGGACACGCTCTCTTGCATGGCAGTAAATATCGCTTATGCGTCGCTAGAAGGCCGAGCACTACGAATAAAGTATCGTCCTCAGTCGTGCCAGCTGCTTCGGAACTCAGCCAAAGAAGAAATATGTCTGCTCGAACCGGACGGAGTCCATACTATAAATGCTCCCAGTGCTGTTACCTGAAAATGGCAAACCAGATGCATGGTCAGCGCTTATTGCTTCCTGCAGGTCAGTGGAACAGTGTGGCTAACTGGTCCCCGAGAAAGCGACCGAGCATTCGCAGAAAGCAAATCGTCAGTACAATCCAGCTGATTGACAGATATGATCAAGCCATGTCATTCACACTTTCGATGAGCATAACTTATAAGTGATAAATAAGATAACGGATGGACACGCATAACTTGTATGCACGTACTGAACGATGTAGTACGTGAGTAGATCTCCAGTTGGATGTTGGAAAGTTAAGCCCATTTAGGTCTACAATTAGGGCTAGGGCTGTATTGTTTTTGAGCTGACGGATATCGGATCGGCATTCCGTTGTGATACGGAATTCAGGAGAGCAGCTGTAACCCTGTGGAACAGTCCAAATAGTGACAGCGGCTCCGAATCCGCGTACGGCTTGACCCGAGCGACTGCGGAGACGAAAGATGATTTGATTATCTGTCGCCATGCCCATCTCACTTTTTAATCTCCAACTCCTTTCCACAGATTTCTCTCGAGTAGAAGCTGAGGACTTGCTCCATGATTACTGTCCGCCAACCAATAACCACCACCCAAAATCCGAAAATTATTTTTGCTTTAGTTATCAAATTAATTAATAAAAAGTGGTGTCAGTCGATAAAAGAAAAAAAGAAAATTTAGACTATTCTTTTTCACCTAGCCCATTTTCTTACGATGTATTGCTGGGAGTTATTAGCCAATCCGTAGTCCGATGTGCAACTAAAATTGTTGTGCTATAAATTTGGATTTGGGTAATTTGACAGTGTTGATTTAATTTCTTTGTTTGATTGGAATTGGCCGTGGTCGGCCATTGTTGTATTTGTGAGAAGCGGTAGCTCGGTTTCGGATTTTAGATCGCGATGCAACAACGGCCACAAATTTGCCAGTAACAATGGCGTCAATTCATGCTTAACTGAAAATCCGGGTATATCGAGGATGCAAACTCAACGTACATTTTGGTGATGGTATTATAGTGAGATTGATGGTAGCTGGCCATAGTTGGAACAATACTGGGGTCCGATCCAATTATCTAACTCTGCTTAAGTATACACTTCCTACAAACGACGATAAGAGCATCTCAACTTCCTTTTCACGCCTCAGAAAGTTGAGCTAAGCTAGGGATGGCCCATTCAACATTGTGAAAAGTTCGGCCTCCATCCTTTCCGATGGCTGTGGCCCGCTAAGGATGTCCCCCATCATATCAGTTCCAGGTGGGAAGTCGAACTCAAAAACAGGTTCTCCGGCTCCCCCCCATATTGGCCAGAATAGCTTGTCGGAAGTGCCATGTAGAAGCTCATCCCTTACACTTCGTTCATTGTCTGGATCCCGACAAATGGGATCAAGTACTCTCCCATCTAACTCTCTTGTATCGTCGTAGAAACTAGTTAGCTTGTAATTCTCGTCTGGGTTGATAGAAAAAAAACCATCGAAAAGCTCATGAATGTCAGATCTCATAAGAAGTCCATTCTGACATGAGTCGATCCCTGTGTCGTTCTGTCCTACTTTGTTCGCAATATAACAAGAAAATCCCTGCTTAACAATTTTTTCTTCTTTGGAGAGAGGGAAGATATGGGCAGCTTGGAAACCAGACCAAATATCTTTATAAGCACTGCGGTTGACTCTGCCAGTTATCACACACTTTCCGCCTCTCTCTCGGACTAGACGTCGAAACCGATCATCCCTGCCAGTGACTGTACGTGAGGTGCTCGTGTAGTACACGGCTCATCTGTGATTGATATTGCGCCTAATTCAACATTAGTATTTACTACATATCAATAATTAGAAGAAACCTCACTTCCGACAGAAATAGGGGTTATATCAAAATGGCCTGGATTAAGAGGCTCGCCTATTGCTGTCAAGGTCACCCCGGTACCTCGTAATGACACGCTATACGGAGAATCTGTAACGATGAGAATCTAGCATAAAGAGAAAATTCCTCTCTGTAACAGAGGGATCTAATATTAGTCCACGAAGGGCCTTATCAGGTTTTGAACTGTCGTAAAAATAAACATCTCGACCAATAGCTCTTTTGCCAGCCATGACGCACTCTTTCTTATTTCATGAAGTCCCAACTACATTTCAATTGATGAAACATGCAGTGAGCGGATCAAAAGTTCAATAGAGAGTCAAGTCAACTGTATTAAACGCAAAAATACACAGGAGGTGCAGAAAATATAGGAAAACGCTTCAAGGTCGCATGATGAACGAGCAGTTCCATTCGACTGCAAGGAACGATTCTTGTCACGTGAGTCCGCAGCTCAGGCATGGCGGTCTGGGTCTATAGTGGCGCCGATTCAGTTATACGCGACTCTTTCTTTGGCCACTTCCAGCAGCAAAACCTTAAATCTAACAGATATACTATGAGGCCGGGAAGGGTTAGCAGTATCGCATGGAAATCTGAGGCTGAACAGGTAATGAGGACTCTCAGGTAGGACTGTGTCGAATGCGGATATCCGCCATATCCGACCATATCCGCCATTGCGAAGGTGACGGTTTTATATTCGACATTTTCATCCGTCTCGCGAGGACGTGGCGGATTTTCTCTAACCTAAATCAGTTAGAAACCTGCCTGCCTTCCCTTGCCTTCGTTCACCGACAGTGATTGGGGTCGAGATAAACAGATCCACAGAGTCCTCTCCAAGTTCAATGAACTTACCTTATTCGTCTCCAGTAGGAAGCCTCAGATCAGTCTTGGTGTTCCAATA
>PPJX02000230.1:0-15359 GCA_003705915.2 Lipomyces lipofer | reverse complement strand
CATCAATCCTACTGTGGGCATACCCATCAACCTTTAAAATCCCCAATTTTACCAACTTCTCAGAGCCTTATCTAATCGCGAACAAATACACTGAATACACTAAATCCACGTACACTGGATCTTCAAATGTATGTAGTGGATTAGTCAGAAACGCTCTGGTGTAGATTATTTAGTTTAGTGTAATACAGTAAGTGTATCAACTCGTGTAAGTCGTGTAGTCGCTTGGGTCCCTGGACGGGGTGTATTCCTGTAGGCGTGTCCAGTCGGTATGTGGGAGCCGGTATGCGTGGGAGCCGATTCGCTCGAGAACGGTGTACTTGGCGTGTCGCGCGTCCAGCTTCTTCGATGGGCGATCGGTTCGAATATTACGTAGGTCCAGCCAAACCTTGACCCCGACGTTGTAACGGATCGCGGCGTTTCGGTGCCGGTTGGCGTACTCTTCTTGGGCTTGTTGTGAGGCAGCCATAGCAGAGTTAACCCTGGACTGATGCCAGTAGTGGAGGAATCGCGGTTATTAAGGGTAAGCATAGCCGCGGGGCAGAGGAAGGCCCAGTCATTAGTTCAATATGAACGTATACTCAAGGTTATTCAGTTAATAACATACGATCTGCTAAATACATGGTAAATGAGTGTCCTTATATATGTTATCCTCAACATATTCTTCATAGCCATCACCATGTTGTGTATGTTACAGCATAGTCCTGACTATGTTGGCTATGTCCAATCTTTCCTATTCTGGTAAGTGCGGCGGTGTCACCTTAGCGTTAAACTAATTCATTGCCTGTCAGCGGCTGATTCTTGTGACAGCCATTAGGCCGACGAGTCGGAACCGGCTGCCGGCGGTACAGTTCGCTGTTGAGGTCCTCGGGAGCGTGGGGCTCTTGCAGCTCCATACGGACGGATGTCCCTTCCCGCCCGTGTTTAGTTTCGAACAGAGGACACGGCAAGAGTTTTCCACCGGCATGGTCGCACTTCTTTTGACAGCGTATTGTTGCGCGACGAGTCGGCGGCTTTTGGCTCGAGCGTTTTTAAAAGTACTATCCCAGCGCCCGACCCCAGACGATTGGATTGGCACCAGTGACATAAAACGAGTTTTGATCCTTATCAAAGAGTTCCACAATAATTAGGAGATAAACCTGAGCAGTGAGTTGATCGACCTTCGCGGCCTTCTCGGCCTCTCGGATCGCCACCTCTTCGATCGAATCGCAGCCCCACGACTGCTCGGGGACTGTTAGAACGCAACCCAACTTCACAGTTGAAAGACTTAGTTATTGGTTTTAGAATAATATATTCGAATCAAAAATCAACACGGTCAGAGGACCTCTATATATACTGAAGACAACTAAACCGAACTTTTCTCCGATGAGGCCTTTCGCCGGCCCTGCTCCGAGGAGTTTCACCGACGTTCCTCCGAGACCTTCACCGAAGTTCCTCCGGGGACCTTGACCGACGTTCTTCCGATACTTTCACCGAAGTTCCTCCGGGGGCCTTCACCGTCGTTCCTACGATACTCATCTCCGACTTCCCTTGTTGTCTATTAACCCTTACCCTGTCAGGGCTCGTTCCTGACAGGGACGTTCCAGACGCAGAGCCCAAGATCAAACATACATACTGGCTTGGAACTGTAACTCGGGCGTGACATTGGCCCCGAATTCGCGTCTCCGTCGTCTCTTCGGGGTGTGTGGATGCGAGTGATTGTGTATTTGTCAAGACGGTATTTGCAAAACCGAGACAGGGTATGAAGAATGTAGAGAGCGTTCCGCGTAGAGTCAATGAAGTGGGAGTGTGGGAGACCAATATTGGAGCCAGTTATGCGTAGTTAAACTGAACGACCACCTGTAATAAATTATGTTGATTCAGAGTGCTAATCTATGGCGCGGCCGCCATATTGACCGTAACTACTGTGTCGCCAATATGCCAATCTGGACTCTGGACACGGCTAGGTTTGTAGGGGCGAAGCAATTTACGAAGTCGTCTCATGACTCCAAGTTGTCATGGCCCAGCGCTTTATTATCTAAGAAGTTGAATCGTACAAAAGGATTCGCTAGAAAGGAAAGTCGAGAAGGGGAAAGAAGACGAACAGAAAGACTGCTAGTGAAACCACATGCGCGAGCCAATGACGATTTTACAAAGCAGAGCCGAGCCATCGTTCGGCGAAACCTTCTCCACATGATACTCCTCTTCGCATCGCTCCGCAAGAGGCAAGTGTGGACGACGGAATCGTTCCTGGCGGTGTGTCGAGTCAAGACGGGTGGGAACCGAGTTTTTCGCTTGGGGTGCGCCTAATCTTTTGGAACGGCTGGTCAGTCCCAATGTGTCGTAGGTCCAACCATACCTTGGCGCCCGCTTGGTAACTGTAACTGCTTAGACTCGCATGGCAACCGGTCTAGGCGGGGAAGCAGAGTAACATCGCACGCCTGCACCCACGATAGTCGGAGATAAACCAACGATCCTAATGGGCAACATCGTGGCCCCTATGATACCTTGAATAGTGATTCCTCATGCCTTCCTTAGTGGCGGGTCTAATTGCTGGAGTATGCCCTGTTTTCCGCAAACTTGAGCCATATGGCGCCTCAGGCTGTCAATTGCTGCCATATGAGCATTGCATTTGGGACACAAATACTTGTTATCCTCCTCAGTACTGACCAGTGCATATGATTTACCCTGGAAATCAAATGTTCTGGTTTTGCGATGCTTCCTGGAGATGTGCTTAGTGAGCTTCACTTTACTTTCAAAAGGAGTATGGTCACAGAGAGTGCACTGGAACCCAGTATTTCCAGCAAACATTCTTAGCACAAGAGTTGATCAGTGGATCGTAATTGTGGTTTTGTGGTTGTGGTTGTAGATGAGCTGTGAAGGGGTATCTGGAGATAAGCTTCAGTTCCTGGTACTGGAGAGCAACCGTAAGAGTCAAAGTCCCTGATTTTGTGTCCCAGCGCAGATTCAGGCCACAAATGCTGAACAGCTCCCCAGCAATCCATCTAATTAAATTGAAACCTACATTATTCTGAAATCTGCATTAAATCAATCACTCTACAATTGTGATTTTATCTAATCTTTAATAGGTGCTTGAGGAGCCAGGAGTGAGTCAAACCCTGTGCAATAAATGCGCAACCTTTGGTGGCAGTTGGTGTTATGGCATAAATGCACATTCGGTGAAACACAAATCTACTCTGTGTTCTCATAGCCATTAACAATCTATTCGATTCTTGAATCATTTCACTTCCGTACGCCTAATATTTATTATTTATTTTCTCGGCCGTTATTTTTATTGCCTACGTCCTGCAGGGTTCGACTACTAACATACCTCTCTTTTAACCTTTGCTACCTGCTCATGTCTTTAATTCTGTCGTTTAATTTATTGCACAACCTCAACCTAAATTTATTGAATTACAATTTTAATCTATATTATTTTTTGTGACTATAACATTATCGATCTACTTGGAACTTGTTTGAGTTGCGTGACTTAATCATATCTGCCTTAGTCGTAGTTCTGTCTCGTTTGCCGATAACTCCCAACGCATACTTCTAAAGTCCGGCACTGCAATTGACCCCGAGTCCACAGGACAATATCTACACTGAAGCCTAACTGTTGTCCTTTTCGGTTTTATACACAATCCCCCGACTTCCTAAAATTGTTTTCGTATTCTGCGTTCGAAATTTTCTTTCATAACTTTTCTTTTGTGTCTCACCGTCACCCAAAGCGGCCCAGTGCACATAAGTGACACCATTACATTCCGGTCCTGGGTTTTCGGTATATCAGACCAAAATATAATAATAATTCAATATAATATAACCATGAAACCCAGGGTTTCATGGAAACAATCAAACCGCATGCATATGATGGCTCAAGTTGGTACCTCAGTGTCGTGGATGATGCAACGTGCGCCAAATGGGTCTACCCTATGAAGACAAAAGGAGAAGCATATGATTGGCTATGCGAATTCTGCAATTGGGCGGAAAAGGCAACGGGAAAAGCCGTTAAACGAATCCGCATGGATAACGGACTCGAGTTTGGTGGCAGTAGGTTAGAAGCTTTCTTAAAGGCTAAAGGGATCAAGCAAGAACTTACTGTGCCATACATGCCAGAACAGAATGGCAAAGGAGAGCGTCCTCATACAATATGGCAAGGAGCATGATTGCCATGTCAGGATTAACGTAAAAGCTATGGCCAGAAGCTCTAAAGCACGCCGCTAGACTGAGCAATTTGCTCCCTACTAGAGCACTTAACGGAGAGACTCCTGTGAGAAAGATGGAAAGATGTCTCTACCCGAACGACCAACCGTCAAAGCCCGACGTCTCACATCTTCGAATCTGGGGATGCAAACCATGGGCACTGATACCTAGTGAGCGAAGAGCGAGGAGCGAAAAGTTTAAGCCTAGTAGCAAACAAGGTTATTCGATGGGAACAGAAGCCCATAATATTTTTCGAGTATGGATGCCTGACACGGGAAAGGTAATCCGAGCACGGGACGTCACGTTCGTAGAAACCACAAATAGCACCCCGGTGCAATCTAAATTGACGGAAGATAGAGAAGACTATGCAGTCGATATATTTGGCGATAAAGTCGCTGAACAGGTTACGCAATCAGAATCAGAAGAGCCTGCACAATCTCAAGTAGAGACCGATACCAGCATTACGCTTGCTCCGCCACAACGATCGAACGCGATAGCACCAAATCAGACAGGAAGACAAATTGAACGTGATCAGACAACGGTTTCTGACCCACCAAGAAGATCGACTAGGGTGACTCGGGGTCGCCCTCCGATGAGATACGGCAACGCCACACTCAATAATGACGGAACAACGGAAGCTTCTGTCTTCGCGGTTAAATCTGCAGCAGATCCAGATCCCAAAACATTTCAAAATGCAGTTAATGGCGCCGACGGTGATGAATGGATGAAAGCGTCTGAGGATGAGATAAAGTCGCTAAAGGAAAATCAAACTTGGGTGCTGGTTCCAAGAAGACAAGCGGAAGGAAGGAGGGTTCTGACAAATAAATGGCTGTTTAGAACCAAAACGGATTCCTCGGGAAACCTCCAACGAAGAAAGGCGCGGCTAGTGGTGCGCGGCTATGAACAAGAAATCGGGCAGGATTATAATCAAACCTTCGCATCTGTGGTAAAAGCAGCAACATGGAGACTATTAATTGCGATGGTACTTACCGATGGATGGTTTTGCCACCAAATGGACGTCGTGACAGCATTTCTTTACGGGAACCTAAGGGAACTGATCTATATGGAACAACCAGAAGGTTTCAACGAAGGAGAAGACATGATATGTCAGCTACGCCGCACACTCTATGGATTAAAGCAGTCGCCGAGAGAGTTGTACGGCAGATTTGTCGAGGCATTAACAAGTCGAGGATTCCAAGTTTCACAAAGCGATCCATGCACGTTCATTAAGCACGAGTTAATTGTGGTACTCTATGTCGATGACTTACTGATATTTGGAAAAGAAGTCAAATGTATCGATGAGCTGAAGCAAACTCTACAGGAGGAGTTCAAAATGAAAGATCTAGGACGAGTCTCATATTTCCTAGGGCGTGAATATTGAGGAGAGGAAAGATGGTTCGGTGAAGATTGCACAGACTACTTACATAGAAAGATCCTGTCTCGTTACGGGATGGACCACGCTAAGGCTGTCTCTACTCACCTTCAACCATCGGTCAATCTGGACGAGCCTATAGAAGAGGGCTATCAGGCCCTACTCGAGCTCCTAACGATGTATCAATCGATTACTGAGTCGTTGATGAACCCAACTATTTATTCACGGCCGGATATTGCATATACAGTGGGAAAGCCGTCTAGGTACATGGCGAATCCCACGGAAGTCCATATGAAAGCAGCAAAACACCTTCTTCGGTATCTATCTGGAACAAAAGATCTCGGAATCGTTTATCGACGCCAAAAAGAGAACACTGGTGAACCTCACCTGATTGGTTTCAGCGACGCAGATTGGGCTGGAGACAATGACACAAGGAAGTCGACGTCGGGATATATCTTTATGTTAAACGGAGGACCCGTTTCCTGGTCGTCGAAAGAGCAGAGCAGTGTGGCGCTCAACAGTTGCGAAGCTGAGTACTACGCGCTGACTCAGCCGGTCAAGAAGCAGTATGGCTCAGCCAAATCATGGCTGAGATTACGGGCAAGGGTCAAGAACCCCTAGCGATATTTTGGGACAATCAGGCAGCTCTAGCAAGCGCCGAAAACCCGAAATTTCACGGACGGATGAAACATGTTGAAATACATCACCACTTCATAAGGGAACTGGTGAATGATAAGAAATAAAGTACCAAGGAGATTGACACTCACAATATGGTAGCTGACGGACTCACGAAGAGTCTGGAACGAATTAAGTTTGGATATTTCGTTACGTTGTTGGGTATGGGAAATTAGTGCGAGGTACGGCTACTCGATTAGTGCGAATCGAATTGGCAACGATCATAGGCTATGGGGGGTGTGTGGAAATGTGTAGAACACTCTAGCCTACGATCGTAGATTGTGGAATATTCTGGCAATGTGTAATGATGACGCAATAGGGTATTCTAATGTATGTCTAGAAGGTTCCAGAAGGCAAAGTCTCAAATATATATTGAGGTCACAGGAACCTGTAGATTGGTGTGTTTTTGTGTGTGTGCTTTTAATATAGTTATATATTTTCAACAATTCCCAAGAGCTAGAGCCTTTTGAGGGCGGGTGCTTCTTCTTCTTCTTCTTCTTCTTCTTCTTCTTCCTCAGCCGGTGCAACGCCGATGGTCAAGCGGGTGCGAACCAATAGAGTGGTCTGAATATCTTCTTTTACATGTGATGTTGATACCCATTTTTGCTGTTTGATGTACGCATTCTTTGAAGTATTGTTGCTAGGGCAATGGAACGACATCTGATCATTACCTGTCCCTCTCGACCTTTGAAAGACAAGGACAGACCACAATTTGCACATACCCTTTCCTTCTTTGTTCCATTATTCAATTCTCACAGCCTTAGTTACATCATTGACGTAGCTCCCTTACCCACCCAACCCACCGTTAAGACGGGTTAGTGCTGACTGATCCGCGATGGGGAAAGTGAAACAGAAATCGGTGAGAACACACAGACACATGCCTGCGCGGTATGTAACTCTGGAGGAAAACCCCACAGATCGACTCGTTTCATACGTAAGGTAAAACGGATCACCAGGATCACAAGCGATGAACGATGATGGCCATGTACTACTGGCAGAAGGTGTGTTCTCCGCAGCAGCCCCCTCGGACAACATTGGTGGATACGTGCAGCGTTTTTTTCGGAATGCTGGACAGAAATGGCAAGGTATTGACGAGAAGATCCTCTTGTTCCAGCGTCTCTCGGAAGTGTGGGATACAACTGCATGATGCACGATGATGATAATATAAAAGTTAAAGTAAGAACCGTCGTCGATCATCCCTTGGCTTTCGGTAAAAGAACAACGATAGTTCAACATGACGGGAAGTTTTTTGCGTTCTTGCCGGAGAACATGATTCTACTATTTCTTTTGGTCCTGAGGAATGGTGGAAGGAGTAATGAAGAAGCGTAATGAAAAGATGACTTTCAATTAATGCATGACCCTGAAATTCCTAAGATTGTACTGTCGAAAAGACCCCTCCCCCCACGCCCCAAAAGGTGGAGGAGGACAAAACACCCCGCGATTTCGGGCTGATAAGACGATACTGCCCCCCTTAATGTGGCCAACATCAACCGCCAAAAGGTTGTCCAATACACAAAGTCTTGAGTAGCACCCCCTTTTTGATAGTCGTTAAGTTTCATGAAATAGTTTATAAAGAAAATCTTCACGCGGAAATCGCCGCCTTGGACTCCTCGGGCCACACATCGTAGCCAAAGGTATCTTTCATGTTGACGAAGCGGAAGTGGCGCCCGTCGGCCACCTGGTTGACGGCCTCGAAATCCTCGTCCGACAGGTCGATGCTCTGGAAGTTGGACTCGATGCGCGCCGGGTTGGAGCTCTTGGGCAGCAGGACGTATCCGCGACGGAGACCCCACGCGATCAGCAGCTGGGCGAAGGTGTAGCCGTTCTTCTGGGCCACGTCGTTGAGCGTCTTGTTCTCGCTGACCTTCTCGCCCGTCGTGGGCACCTGGTTCTGGGAGCCGAGCGGCGAGTAAGCTTGGGGGAGGATGTCGTTCTTCTCCAGGTAGTCGACCAGCTCTTTGTTGGGGAGAAACGGATGGATTTCGATCTGGTTCACGTGTGGCTTCACCTTCGCGAAGGACAGCAGCTGCTCGAGACCCTTGATCGTCCAATTCGACACGCCGATGGCGCGCGCCTTGCCTTCCGCGTAGATCTTCTCCATGGCGCGCCAGGTGGGCTCCGGGTTCTCGGTCAGATCCTTGAGAATCACATACTATCAAGGAAGAAAAAGTCAGTCCGCTTTGCTGTCTCAGAAGTGCTCGCAATTGTGCGTACCTTGCCATCGGGTCCGATCTTGGGCGTGCATTGATCCTCCTTCTCGGCGGCAATGGGCCAGTGGACCAGGAACAGGTCCACATAGCTGGTCTTGAGGTTCTTTAGGGAGTTGTCAATCGACCACAGGACGTCCTCGTATCGGTGCAGATGATTCCACACCTTGGTGGTGATGAAGAGGTCCTCCCGCTTGACGGATGAGTTCTCCTTCAGAAAGTCCTGGACAGCGTCGCCCACCTCGCCCTCGTTCAGGTAGTACCAGGCGCAGTCCAGGTGGCGGTATCCTACGCTCAGGGCCTTCATCACGGCGTTGTATGTCTCGCCTTTGGCGCCCTCGCTGGCGAAGGTGCCGAACCCGACACCGGGGATGGTGACGCCGTTGCTGAGCTTAAACGAGATCCCACTGGACATGGTGTGCTGTGGTCGGTTTAACGATTGATGTAGAGATGGAATCTAACGCGTGAAACGTTTTTCTGGTGCAGAGAGACCGTGAAGAGGAAGAGGAAAGATTATTTACAGGTGGAGAGGGGTTCGATAAGTGCAATGGTGCATGGAGGGGGAACCCGTCCAGATTTCTAGTTTATCAAGCCATCAATTATTGACCTCTGCCCGTGCCACAACCGTTTTTGCCAACTAGTCATTGACGAATGAGGCGCTCCGCAAAACTACGGATGTTGCATCATCAGATTTTTCGTCCCTTCCCGGACGACATCCTACTATGGGCAGTTCTGTATTGATTCCGTCAGATGTCATTCTTATTTTCCGCCACCTCCTTCCCTTTCCGACTGTTGTCCTCTGCAGCGAGACTTCCACGGAAGCATTGCTAATACGGAAAGAGCGACGGACCAGGGGCAGTGGCGTATCTGTATCCAACTTGATGAAACCAGTATCTGCTCCTTGGGCAGATGAACCGGCCTTCGCTGGCGTTTCATTTTCGTGGCGTATGAAATTTCGTTCCCAAGGCAGTCAATCCGCCAAGGTGCGATGACGTCACGGCGCGTTCGGAAAGGAATGTGGCGACTGGGTCCGATATCCCGAGTTGACAGGATGTCTGTCACACCGTGCGTACCTTTGAGAACATCGCAGTTGCCACACGGTCCACCCACTCACCATGCGCCTTCCGTCCACGATGGACCCTACATAAGTCATCTACCGTTCCTAGCAGCTGCCCTCACTCGTGATCGAAATAAATATCTACTCCAGACCCGCTTCCTGAATTTTCTATTTGTACATCCGATTTCATTCTCTGACCTTGATCTGGTAACTCGAGGTCGTGCCTTCTCCTTCCATTTCCCGAGACAACACAAGCAACTACTTCACATCTTGAAAGGAACTTCTCTACACATCACTTTTGATTTTACCGCTCACATCCCATCAATATGCCTCGTTTCGACGACTCTGACTTTGGAGCCGATCTGACTGAGGCTCGCTCTCATGGAGACGCCAGCCCCAGCACCGCGGGCCGTGATTCCATCACCATCCCAGGTGATGGTCGCCGGGACAGTGAGGTGGTCGAGGTGCCTGCGACCCGCAGCTCGATCAGCGATGCTTCTCAATTCATGCACAACCTGAGCCTATCGCCCTCTATGCGTGACCATCGCGGCTCCCGCAACTCGTTCGGTACTTCGCTGCCCATTCCCCGCTCCCCACGCTCCCCACGCGCGTCTCGTACTCGTCTTTCCACCACCGACGACCGGGAGGGCATCTCCGCCGCCGTGTCTCGCGAAATCCTGGCCTTGCAGCTCCAGGACATGGCCAAGGAGAAGGTCGAGGCCGCCAAGAACATGGCCTTCGCTTTCGACATCGATGGTGTCCTCGCCCATGGCAACCACCTTATTCCTGAAGCTCGTGAGGCGCTGAAGATGCTCAACGGTGACAACGAGCTCGGGATCAAGATTCCCTACATTCTGTTGACCAACGGCGGTGGGAAGACCGAAGAATCTCGGTGCGACCAGCTGACTGAAATCTTGGGCGTGCCCATCTCCAACGACCAATTCATCCAGTCACACACCCCGATGAGTGCTCTGTCCGAGTACCACGAGACGGTGCTCGTCGTGGGCGGTGAAGGCTTCAAGTCTCGCGATGCTGCCGAGGCGTATGGTTTCAAGCACGTCTACACTCCGAAGGATATCCTCGCGTGGGACCCGACCATCTCGCCTTGGCGACACTTCGCGGAGGAGGATCGCGTCGGCGCACGCCCTACGGACTTCTCCAAAGTCAAGTTCGACGCCATCCTCGTGTTTGCCGACTCCCGTGACTACGCCACCGACATGCAGATCATTATGGATCTTCTCTTGGCAGAGGACGGTCAGCTCTTGACCCGGGCCAAAGACCCGATCTCGTCTCGCATTCCCATCTACTTCTCACACGGGGACCTGGTCATGCCGACTGACCACAAGGGACCTCCTCGGATGACCCAAGGTGCCTTCCGCATTGGAGTCGAGGCTATGTACAAGTGTCTGACTGGAGTTGACCTGGGACGGGTCATATACGGCAAGCCTGAATTGGCTACGTACAAGTACGCCGACGAGGTGCTCAGGGCCTGGATGGAGGAGATCCACAACGAGACCCGAATTCCGGAGAACATCTACATGATCGGTGACAATCCGGCGTCCGACATCATCGGTGGTAACATGTACAACTGGAACACTTGCCTTGTGCGGACCGGTGTTTTCCAGGGCAAGGAGGGTGAGAATGACCCCAACAGCCCGGCTAGCATGGGTACCTTCAACCACGTATTGGATGCTGTCAAGGCTGGCGTTCGCAAGGAACTGGGCAAGGAATTCAAGTTCAAATGGAACGAGAAGGTCAATCCTGTTCTCCACGGGGAGGGCAACTCCGCTGTGGAGTAAAACAGTGTCCTTCGACTTCGGAAAAGCAACAACACGTCACGAATTTTCTTTCTCAAATCGGGTTTGCAGGCGTTTTGTCCACCGGTGGTCCAAATGACCCCAATTCTGTTTTGGATTATTTTTGTGTGACTGCATGGATATGCTATCATGATAGACTTCTTTTCCTTTTTCATGATCACTAGTTTGTTTAACGAATCAACATCCATACAAAGCACGAGGATTCGTCCTGTCGGACTCGGAGCCCAATTCCTGTCAAATCTTTTCCCTTCAGATTGTAGAAAAGTATGATCTAACTTTTCGCGACTGATCGATCCAAGCGAGTTGCGATGGTGGATGTGTTATCGTCATTTATCACTCAGGCCGTGTGCACGACGTACCAATGATGGCGATAACCCTAATCTTTCCTGCGGTTGACCAAGGTGGGATCTGTTTCTGACCCAATCATCGGGATTCGCTCGGCATCGGCACCTCATTTTGACCCTTTTTGAATCGGTTCCTGACCGGTGGCAAATACCTTATCTTACAAAAAAAATTTTCATCTTGACGAGAATTATTCGGGTTGGAATCTTCATTTCTTTTTTGTTTCTCGTGAAAAATTTTTTTTTCCCTTGACTTCAATTAGTACAGAGTAAAGATCGACTAGACAAGTGTTTAATTAATTATTTTGTCGTCAGCGGTTCAGGGGGCATGGTGGCGTACGCCACGTGTTGCAAGATTTCAAATTAAGGGCCCAATACCTTTAATGGTTGCCCTAGGTGCCCTAGGGCAAATTTACCCGGCCTTTCACCATATGTAATTTACTATGTATGGGGAGAAAATAACCCTACAAGAGGCTGCTGGGATAAGCACCGTTATCCACAAAGGTTCGTACTGATTAGGCTTAGTGTAGACCAGAAAAGGCTAGCGTACGGTTGTTATTCTACGCTGGTTATCCCGTTTTTTTCAAGGGAACTTAGGGTTTCAGAGTAAATTCGACCACATCGATCGATTGTAGAACATACGAGCATTATTTCCAGCAGCATCCGACCACCATTGATAGTGGGCTTCTTATCTTTAATCCCACTGCAGTTTTGGTTGGGCCAGCTTTAGGGTTTAGTTGCAAATGTCGCAGCAATCCGATTCTACACGCTCATCCACCGTACTGCGGGCCGAACCGCATAGTACTCCCCCCTTACTACTTTAGCAGAGCAGTTACTCCACTACGACCCGCAATATCAAGTATTAATCTGCCGTCAGCATCATTATGCCCTCCGAAATATCGAACGACACTTGCGAGATTATCATCATTTTTGTAACGGTGGCTATGGACTAGGGGCTGGACTAACACTGGACAGGGAAGCGCGGCAGGAAACTGGAAAGAACTTCGGTGTATTACTGGGCTTGAATACAAGACTTTCTGACTGAGGGACCAGCAGGTACAGAGACCCCTTTATATATTCTGGTCCCTAAAACATAATAAACAATAAATAACAAGCAAATCCATGTCGCATATATTATTATTACCCCAACACTCCTCTCTACCCCGCTGCGGACTCCCGACACCCGGAACACCCCGCAGCGGACGCCCAACACCCGGAGCATCCCCACGAACCCCGCAACACCCCACCTCCGATCCCCTACTTGCGACCCTGACAGTACCCCCTACTTATGTGCCAACCTCCGGGTTGGCCGTATTTGGGGTGGGGCTTCTGGGGATGGGTGGCATGGAATTGTGCAACCAGATCAGGTGCATGTTGGAGGTCAGAGGCTGGTTGCCAGGTAGGGTCGTGGTAGCCAACCCACTTAACGAGATACTGGAGTTGGCGACGAGATAAGCGAGAATCGAGGACACGTTCTACCTGATATTCCAGCTCTCCATCAATTGCTATCTGTGGGGCGGTGGTGGAACTTGGCCTGGAATTGCTGGGGCCGTGGACGCCGGTTCCAGGAGCGATACATGGAATACAGGATGGATGCGCATACTGGCAGGAAGCTTCAAGCGGTAAGCATGACGGCTGATGCGTTGGAGGACACGAAATCTTCCAAGACGGCGGGTATCGGTGTGCACAGATAAGCAAAATAGGAACTGGAAACGAACTGGAAACGAACCTAGGAGAGTACTGCAAGAGTCGCTCGTCGCATTTGTTGTTGGACAGTGAGGAACTGTAGCATTCGTGTGAGGTAATTAGATTGACGACGCGGACTCACGGCCCTCCCCTGCATGAAAAATGACATTTCCTTGCAAAATCAAGTGTATTTACTGTTTGAAGAGACCACGCACTAGTCTGTCTCGTTCTAATCAAGAGGCAAATCATTCCTAAACGTATGCTGTATTTGTGATCATCATCACGATTCCTAGTTGTTGCCAAATATGAACTGTTTGAATGTCCAATCTATGAGTCGTCGTAGAATGTAAACTCTACTGCGCAGCCTACTCTCCTGATATTTATTGTGGCGGCGCCTAAAGATCTGGTCTGAAAGTTCTACCTCAAAAGTTGGCTGCACATCGCCAATTTGTTAGGGACACACCGGTGCGTTTGCATCACCTTCAAGGAATAAGTTTATAATTATTGTGCAATTCATCTTCGGATGAATATGCTTCATTGACTCATCTGCTACTCAAAGTCTTTTCCATTCCTTAATTCTACGAATGGCTCGGCTTATCGAGGAAGAGATTTTTCGTCAAGTTTCGCCCTGAGCTACTAGTCTTATTTACTTCTATGCTACAGCAATTACTGCGATAAGTACGTACCACGAATTTGTCATTATTCATGTATTTCATAGCAGCTGAATAATTTCTGTTAACTTTAAGCATCCTCGCCACGTCAGATTTTATATCCCCACATCAGATATACACGTGGCTCTCAAAGGGACGAAGCTCGGACTCCGTAATTTTCCCTTCATAATTTGATACAAGAATAATCATATCACTGACTAACTCTGTGCTCAGCTTCTGCTGCTAATCGGTGAAGTTTAATACGACTACTGCTCGCTTATTTCCTTCCTCTTTGACATATGTAAGCACGTTCTCGTTCTCGAAGTCGCATATCTTAAAGGAGCCATGGACGAAAAGTTCGCTATAGAGTTTCCGAAGCTGAATCATTTTCTTCCAGAACGAGAGCACACTAGAGGGCTCCTCAGACTGCTGAGTAGCGTTGATCTCGCGGTAGTTATCATGAACACGCATCCATGGCTTCGCACCCGTTGTGAATCCCGCATTGGTACTTGCGTTCCATTGGAATGGGAGGCGACAATGGTCTCGTGCTGTTAATTGAATTCCCTTGAAGACTTCTGCCAACGCTGCCTGGTCGCCTCCGGTGGTCCGCTTAACTTCGTTATAATAGTTCAAGCTCTCGATATCTTTATATTCCTCAATAGGCCAACTCTTAGGTGCATTCACCATACCGATCTCCTGTCCCTGATACACGTATGTAGTTCCCGTCAGCGTAGTGAGGAACACAGCGAGCATTTTGGCGCTCAGAGCAGAAAATCGCGGATCATCGGAGCCGTAACGCGAAACTGATCGTCCAGTATCATGATTCTCCAAGAAATTTGTAGTCCATCCGTCGTTCCCCTCAATAAAACACTGCCATTTCTCGAGAGCTTCTTTAAATTCCGTCAACGCCCACTTGCGAGATAAAACTTAACCTTCTCGCCAAAGTCTAGGAAGACCAGGTCCATCTGGAAAACTTGCTGGAGCTGGCATGCCGATGCCGAGATATAGCGCAAAACATGAGCTGGATCAGGCGTGTGTGGAAGCTCACCGACGGTCATGGCATCGTACTTGCTGAGTACCTCGTCGTTCATCTCACGCAGGAATTCATGAATGCGTGGTCCATTGCAGATCAAATCGTAGGCGGGCTGCCATGGCGTGTCCGGCTCGACACAGGAGCGTCGCGAAAATCTGAGCGCTTGGAATACATGTTGACAGTATCGACGCGGAATCCATCAGCGCCCTTGTCCAGCCAAAAGCGCATAACATCATTCTAATTGGCTTGACGGACCTCCGGGTTATCCCAGTATCAGGCTGCTCCTTTGCGAAGAGATGAAGATAGTATTCGCCGATGTTTTCGTCCCACTCCCAGACACTGCCC
>PPJX02000229.1:0-15410 GCA_003705915.2 Lipomyces lipofer | reverse complement strand
CTAAACCCTAAACCCTAAACCCTAAACCCTAAACCCTAAACCCTAAACCCTAAACCCTAAACCCTAACCCTAACCCTAACCCTGCCCTGGAGCGGCGCAGACCCTGGTCGAAATGCTGGCGGATTAAAGAGCTGAGTGCCTTGGTCCTCATCATCAGACTCATCTAGCTGATCCTCAATCACGTCATCCCAGATAATGGCTAAATGCGGTCTGAGACGGTGCCTCCTTAGCACTAGCAATACAGCGTTAGGGTTCACGTCGAGCCTATGCACGGTCCTTAAATGATCGATAATCATGGCCTTATCGACAACAAAATGACAAAGATCACAAATCGCGACCTGCCACGTACTCTCGTACGTGAACCCAATGTCGTCGAGGGTGCGCGGTTCTATAATTGTTAGCATCTGCAGTAGACTGACGACGACCAAGCTAAACCATAGAAAAATTTACCCTCAATATTAAGAGTCCTTGTCACCGTTTCGTGTTCCTGTCGTTCGTCATCGTCGGCTTGAGCCTGAGCAGGGCTAGGCTCGGGGTGTCATGATATGACCGAAAGGATAGTGTCATGAACTATCCCGTGCATAAAGGTCTCGGCCAGGATCCCGGTCGGTCGTGGGGATACGCGGTTCTCGGCCAACACCCCGCGCTGAGTCTCGCCCGGACCCCCGGTCTTCCCCCGGTCTTTCTCTGGTCTCGGCCGAGACCCCGCGCCCCGGTCTCTTCCCGCTTCCCCTTGGGGTGCTGGTCCCACGAGTGTTGTGTTTGCAACGTGCTTTCGCACGCATATATATATGGGCCTCAGAGCCCCTTGTTTGTAGGAGGCAAGCTTAGATTGCAATAAAAATACATTCATTAAAATGTACCATTTTCCAGACGAACTCCTAGACTACTCCGACTCGGAGGATGTCGAGGCCCCTGTTTGTGACACGGGGCGTACTGGCCCATGATCTGAAGCTCGGCAGAATTGAGCCATATGACGCTTCAAACTACTGAGTAAATTTATCTGCGCATCACACTTGGGACACAAGTAGTTGACACCGTCCTCAGTAACAGCGAGGGGATAAGTCTGTGCGATGATTGCTAGATATGTGCTTCGAGAGTGCACTTCTGCTGCCAAACGCCGCACGATTACACTCCGGACAAAAGAATTCAGTAGTTCTATGAGACATGGTCAAGGACAGAATGTGCGGTTGGAATTATTTGCAGTGTGGGAAGGCGGGGTGGTTGTGGATGGTGGACTGTGGGAAATGCGAAGAGAGGAGTGCACTCGCTCTGGTCCAATGTTATTGCATTCCCCGTGTTCAGTTGACGTTCTGAAAATTCTCAGATGCTGCGCGACATCACCAAATTTTAGCACCCATGATTTACGAGATAAAAAAGGAGAAAAATTTATTAAATTTTTAATTAATTAATTACAACAACACATTGGCAAATTTAATATTGCAATAAACCGTGGTTGAACCCTGAGCTCGTTGTGCCGCACGCGGGCTGTTTGTATGCTCGGCGCTCGCACACTGGGTGTCTTGTCTGCGCGGTTGACCCTGCCAGTGGCCTGAGGTGTCACCCCATTTCGTGCACACCCATCTTAACACTGTGCCTAGTCCGATTTTCGTGCACAGGGCCCTAACCCTCTCACAGACTGCCCCGACAACAACAAAAAATTACTCGCTCACTTTGTATGATACAATTGTGGGCCAAATTTGTAAAAATTTTAGAAAATTTAGCAATTTAAATCGTACGCCTTTTTCAGGGAAATTCGTTGATTTGAAAATTCGTGCACAGATTAGTATACAGAACCACCCACCCTGAACCATGCACGAAAAGTACCTCTGAGAGTGCGGCTCATTACTATGGGATTTCTGTGCATTCGTGCATGGTTCAGCCCCCTGAATGCCAGCTTACCTATTTAGTTGGATAATCAGCCTATAGATGGTTCTGGCAGCATGCCGCACACCTATCCAAACTACCGAATAATAAAATTATTTCGAATTTTGGTAGTAGGATGGCTATCATAGTGGCGGCGAGTGGTTGGGCTGATGGTGGGTAAGGTACTGGGAGGTATGTTGAGGAGGCTGGTGCACGAGGAAAAAGACTTTGAGGAGGCTGGTGCTAGCAAATATTAACTTTGAGGAGGCGGTGCACGAGGCCGTGCTGCATATGAGGAGACTTAGCTAACAAAAATAAACTTTGAGGAGGCTGAGCTGAGGAGAACCCTTTCCCTCCTCCTAAAAATCGTGGTGAGAAGTCCCGGTGGGAGTGAAGTGAGGAGAACCCAAACCCTCCTCCTCAAAATTCGTGGTGAGAAGCCCCGGTGGGAAAAAAACTGAGGAGAACCCTTTCCCTCCTCCTCAAAATTGCGTGGTGAGAAGCCCCAAGTGAGGATAACCCTTTCCCTCGTCCTCAAAATTCGTGGTGGGAAGCCCCGGTGAGACTGGAATAGGGTTGCTCTCGACTTCACCAAAAATTACTATGGGAAATTCTCCTCCTCAAACTCCCACCGGTGGTGGGATCGCGGGAATATATTAGGGAGCATCATTTTCTATGTAACCCAGGAGTGAAGCGAGCCTCGGGTATTCGATGACGATTGTGCCGCATGATCCTCTCAGGGATCCCTTACTGTGGTATCTGTCTTGGCACGTGAGCTTCCTGTCTACTGCTGATAAATAGTAACTTCCTCCTTGGAGTCATGTGTCATAGGGTTTACATTTAGGACCCTAAATTATGGGAAAGTCACTGCTGCATATGTCTTAACTTGCTCTATGAAGTGGTGGAATAATGCAATTCCGACACGACTTCTTGTTTGCAACACCTACAGGACGAAAAGACTGAAAAAACCTTAATTCCATTCCACGGGTTGCAAGGCCATGTACCAGCACTTCCGTGTATAGGAAGTTAAGTCTTATTTTAACCTTCTTGTGCTCTCAAGTTTCCCTTGGCATTGCCATGAACACGTCGGTTCCTGTTCAAGAGTCGCCGCAACGCCAAGGGTCTAGTCAAACCCAAACCCAGTCTCAGTCTCGCAATCTCAGTCGCAGCCCTAACCTCGTCACATGAGCCGGGTAACCAATTTCCCACACAACATCTCCCTTCTGAGCCGGGTAACCGAATTTTCCACACTACCTCCATCCCTAGGTGTCGAAAAACCCTGCATGCCGAAACGACTTCATGGTTTTGGGGTCTCAAATCTTTACCTCGCAAATATATAAAGTTATAGTCAGTTTGCTATTGTTCTTCAGCTATTTCTCTACAAGTATTCGGATTTCAGTAGGAAAATACCACGGTTGTAGTGATTCTGTCGATCGTCCCGTCGACGGCGTTGAAATTCGCTTTGGCTGTTCCCCCTGCTCTATCATGACAATTGGCCTGTCTCCAAATTTCGGGACCGCAGCACGAAGCTCCTATCAAGAATAAATAGGGTTCTTGAGTTTTGAAGACATAGAGAACAAGTAACCTGTATGCCGAATTTATCCGGACAAGGTGAGAGGTACACAAAACGCCACGCATCTTAATAAGCGAAGAAGGGCGCATATATAACATTCTAGTTTACAGTCACGCTAGTCGTAATTAAAATAGCATATTATATTGACGCACGTGAAGTGTGGCGTTCTTCTAGAAGCTTCCAGAGCAGCCACATACGTGTCTGCTTCCAACCATCCCAATCCCCATCCCATCTCCATGTTATAATAAGGTAATGCTTCATGAGCGACCGCGCCAGTAAAGCCCTCGCAAAGTCCCCCGTGCCAGGAGAGCCTCAAACATACGATGCCAGATCAAAACGCAGTGGAGTCCCTCTGACTACCCTTTATCATCGTGAACATGGGCGATGCTCGAAAGAACAGAGGGCCGAAGGCCAACAGTATCTCACTGTGTCAGAAGAGAAAGCCCTCGAAACGTTTTTGAAACTAATGTCTGACTTCGGATATCCTGTGCGAATCAAGTTTTTACCTCCACTCGCCTTTAGTATCGCCCGCCAGCGTTCCACGACGAATAAATCGATCAAGCCTCCTGGCAAGAACTGGGCTCAGGGCTTCCAGAAGCGTCACCCAGCACTCAAATCACGAAGAGTGAGGGCGATAGACTGGAAACGCCATGAGAACAATATATATGATAAGATAATACACTGGTTTGAGGTAATCGGAAAGGTATTACAAGATCCGGCCATTCTGCCAAAGAATGTCTATAATATGGACGAGACAGGAGTCATGTTATGCATGCTCGGCTCCGTCAAAGTCCTTATAAGTAAAGACGATCCGCGAGATTATAGAAGTGCGGGCGTCAAGCGAACGATGGTAACTGCCATCGAGTGCATAAGTGCAAACGGTAGGTCTTTGTTACCAATGATTATTTGGCCAGCCACTACCCATCGAAGCAACTGGACTACATTCCCTACCCCTGGATGGCATTATGCATGTTCCGAATCTGGGTACACCGACTCCATAGAGAGTTTGACATGTTTAAAGTCAAAGTATATGTTATTTTTTTCGGCACAGTGGGTTTTTCGCTACGTAGGGAGGGACGACATGAGACATTTCCATGAAACAGTGTTTTGTGGGAATGTCGAAACACAGCCAAAACCCTAATTCCGACCACGTTAACAGGCAGGGTAACAGTTGCCCGAAGCGCATGGGCCAACGTCACAACGTGTGTAATAGTAGGTGTAGGGTTTAGAATGTGATTCACGTTCCTCATTGGCAGTCATCTAGGGCTGGCATGCCGTCATTGTCGATCAACGGCTCTGAACCCATTTTTCATAAATCTCGTGCGAACACTGAATTCAGCTTCAAATACAATTAATTGAACAAGATGGCAACACTTGCAATTTTTGGCGCAACAGGCCTTGTCGGCAGCCACTTCCTCGCTCTGACCCGCACGGCAGAACTGCCCGACATCTCCAATACTGTGGCCATCGCCCGCCGCCCAATCAATGACTTACTAACAACAGGCGGCACCAACAATGTTTCTAATCTCGTCGCGACAGACCTCCCAGCCTCCATCCCGCCTACCACCAAAATCCTCTTCTCTGGCCTCGGCACTACAAAAGCCACGGCAGGCGGATTCGAGAACCAGTACAAAATCGACCACGACCTGAACCTCGAGATCGCAAAAGCCGCAAAGGCGATGGGTGCGTCTACCTACGTCCTGATATCGGCCATGGGAGCGTCTGTGGACTCGCGCTTTGCGTATTCTAGAATGAAGGGCGAGCTGGACCGGGATGTTGCAGCGATTGGGTTTGAGCGAACGATTATTTTGCGTCCGGCGCTGATTCTTGGGAAGAGGGAGAAAGGCCATGCTTTTTGGGAGGGTACTGTACTGGGCGTGTATAACTTTTTCAAGAAGATTCCGTTTGTTGGGAACGCGACTAAGTTGATGGGTGCCGAGGCTGGCGACATTGCGAAGGCTGCATTGAAGGCGATTCAGAATAGTGGATCGGGCGTTGAGATATATGGAAACGAGGAAATCTTGAAATTGGCCAAGGAGTATAGATAATGTTGATGCTAAGAGCAGGCAAATTAAACTTATGATGGGAGTTGTGGATATGGTCTTGTATTATAGGCAATTCGATCGTTTGGATTTATAGTACAATGGGGTGTATATTGTGAGCAAAAGTGGCTTCGAGAACCTGGACGAGGGACATATTGTTGTCTGGGTTAGGTCCTAACTGTTGATGGCAAGGAAAATAATATGTGAAGTCGAAGATGTGGGAGTGACAACTCCCACTTTTCGAGGCCTCCATCTCTATATAAATTGTTAAGTCTGTGCCGGAGTTATATAGTTGTGTGTACTACCAACTTGGGGTTGTATAACACTCCCAGGGGGTAATAGAGAACCAAGGGGTGACAAGTACCAGTTGCACCCTTGTGGGAGTAAAAACAAAATTTACCTTGAGCACAGATTATTCTACAGAGCCTGAGCACATCACTAAATCTATTGCCCGGTTAAGTGACTCGCCCGGCCATAGCTTAACTAAAGACCCAAAGCTCAGCTGGGAAGTAGCTAACCTTCAACGACCAAGTCTCTAAAGTTGGCTCACTTACCTTCACGCGGTACGTAAAGATTAATTATCTGATCTCTAAGACCAGACAGATTCTTCAGTATCATTCCTAAGTTCAACGCTAGCGACTCTCCATGAGGAATAACTTGACGCCACCGTTGAGAATTTTCTCCTGAGCTAAAAGACCGAACTCCGTGACTACATTGTTTGAGAAAGTGCAGGTGCCTAATTTAGTAACATTTTGCTACGCAATCGTAATTAAATTAGTAAACCGAACTCCCGTCAGGTCCAGTATGTCTGACAACGTCAAACCTATAACCAATGCTGTGCCCTAGGACTACCTGGACACAACGACAGTAGCAATAGGCAGTAAATATTCTGACTTGTTTGATTCGAATTGTGTTACTGGGTTTTCGTCCCCTATCTGACCAGACGAGATGAGAGTCATGCTCAGAAGAGACATAACAATAAATACTGGCGATGGTGAGACACAGGAGATCTGGCTTCGCGTGTGCGACTTTATCGCCAGAGTTGACAGGGGGTATGTCCAATAACAAATCTGGTGGAAAAACTCAAGTTACAGTCCTCAATCCCTGCGTTGTATAATGAACCACCCACCGTAAATGTTTCATGGATGCGCCACAACGTTTCTGGCACGTTACTGAGTATATTCATATCTTGAGTCCTTTGTTCAACCCCCTGAATCCAAGGTAATTTGTAAAAAGGTACTAACTACTATGGGCGTAAATCCTCTTGCACTCCCGCTGCAGTCCCTTGCAGCAGTTGTTATATGTACAGCAGTATGAATTGGCCATGACGTGAGAGATCTGTAACTAGAGACATTCAACCTGATCTCGTCCTCGACTACGTAAATTTTTGGTTTCGCAAATCCGGTGCTGGATCATGAATTAAATCAAAGTACAATCGTAACAAATTCGTGTAAAACATATTAGCCTTTCCACATAAATTTAATGTCGACTTCAAAGGCCAATTCTTTTAAGTGACAAAAGTTTGTTTCAACGACCAAATATCTAATTCGAACTAAAATCATCAACCTAAAAAAAAATTCTTCCAGTCACAGATTATACACCTCGGGAGAAATAGACAACAAAAGGCACCCAACAGCTCCTACTCCTTCTTACTGCCAATAAGATCAGAGTCACGTTCAATATCAATAGATCCAGTCTCGTAAGTCTGCTCAATAATATTACCACCTTTAATCTGACCCAAGGAGCTCGAAGAGTAATCAAGAAGATCCTCCCGGTCAACGTACAAACCGTATTTATTCTTTACCAGTCCACGACGTTTGACATCCCACATGTGTGCCAAGTAACATGTGTAGATACCGATGATATTTAAGACAGCTAGTGCAAAGGCTGCCCAGTATCCCCATGTATAACGAGGTGCTTTTTGAGCAGGAAAGGCGACGACGGGAAACCAAGCGTATTGGCAGTACCAAATTGCGTTACCGATTGCAGGAAGATATCCACGAAGTTCTGTATCATCTTGGAAAACCTCCGAAATCCATGCCATAAACTGCGGGAAAAACGATGAGCCTATGTTCGGAATAATGTTGGCCGCGAACTTCAAACCGAATGGTACATCCCAGATCGCAAGTACAAGATTGCCAAAGACGTAAGGAATGAGAGTAGCAATTGCCAGTTGCCAGCGCCATCGAGTGATATCCGACAAAATGGCGAACAAGTAAGCAGAAACGAGAGAGACTGCATTACCAATTGTAGGAAGAATGTT
The DNA here is from genome assembly GCA_003705915.2 of Lipomyces lipofer. NCBI lineage: Eukaryota > Fungi > Ascomycota > Lipomycetes > Lipomycetales > Lipomycetaceae > Lipomyces > Lipomyces lipofer. Next base: position 7,666 of record PPJX02000229.1, on the reverse strand, counting down.
GGTCATCTGAACGTCGTATCCAATAGCCTGAAGCCAAAGATTCATGTAAGTGCCAGCACCTGTGATATAGGCTGCGTATGGAGTGATGAATGCCCAAAATCGCCAACTCGTAAAAATACGCATGAAGCGCTTGACTGTCATCTTCTTTGTACCCTTTTTGCCAACTTCTGTCATACGACGAATGCTGTATTCCTTGTCCCGATTGTTGAGCCAGAGAGCACGAGTGGTTGTAGGGAAATCTGGAATAGCAAAGTAGCCAAACAGGCCAATTGGAAGGGAAATAACTCCGTCGATAATAAAAAGCCACTGCCATCCGGCGAAACCACTAACGCCGTTAAGGTTAGAGTAAATAGCGGCCTGAAGGTAGCCTGAAAACATAGAAGCTATTGACCCCGTCATATCCCAGATGATAACGCGCTTGGCAATTTCCTCAGGCTTATACCATGAGCCAATAATCATCATCATGGTGGGGAAGCAGATACTCTCAGCAAAACCTTGCAAGAATCGGCAAACGTAGATATACTTCGCGGAAGTTGCGCGGCACTGAAGCATAACCATAACAGTCCAGAATACCTCGCAAGAGGGAATCATAATTGATGGACGAGCAAAGCTGAGAGACATCTGGGATGGAATGGAACCGATCAGGTAGCCACAGTTGAATAAAGTAGTGAAATAATTGTATTCATTTCCATTCAGATGAAGCTACATTAATTAATATTGCTCATGACGAACCCAATAATAATATACTCACCGCTTGCTTCATACCACTGACATAGGCGTTAGTGATATTCTTCTGATCCAAACTCTTGATAAAATAAGACAGCATAAGATAAAATAGCAAGCCACGATCAAGCTTATTGACATAGCGACGCTCTCCGGGAGGCTTCGCAATAGATTCCCAGAAGAAAGAGCAAATGACTCTCCATCGTGCTGGCTTCCATCCTGGAGGATCGTAATATGGATCACATGTCGGGTCTTGCTCGATCATCTCCGTGGTGACTTCATGTCGGTTGAAGGGCCAGATAGCCATCGTGAATTCGCGAGTCTACACGGTACAATGAACGATACGAAGAGAAGCAATGACTATAATCACTTGGCGACACCTTTTCGAAGGGGCCAGAGTTATATAGCCCTGACAAGAACTCCAGCATTGAGTTCCAAGTAGCATAAGATAAGTCTAACAGCTGCCGCGTCAGATAACACATTCGAGATATGGTGCGGACGACAACAGTGACCCTTTCGGTTATTATGGTATCGAGGATGCCAGGTCAAGTGTCAGTACTCCTACCAAAAAGACAATCGAATTGTGGACCAGAACAGGTTATGGAGCGGGGCCCTTATCTCCGCAGGATGTCAGTCCTCGGCCATGTGGTGCAAAGCCGCATGGGCCCGTACCGGTGAAGCTAAACCTTACTTGCTCAAAGTTAGGAATGAGTCGTCTCACGACCGAGATGACCGCATTCAGAATTTTGACCTTGCTAAAAGTAGCGCTGTTTAGTGCAATTTTGTCATTCTTTCGTCTAAGAATAAATCCACTTTTTCCACCTAAGGATAAGGGACATGTAGCTAACTAGTTGGGTACAATCATAACACCCGGAATCCGTTGGTCTGTGCGCCCAGTGGCGGGGTTGCACGGGGTTTAGGAAACTCGTCCAAATCAAAAGTTGACCTTTGCGTCAGCACTGGCCTGTTGATAGCATATGCCAATCTGCTCAATGCTCAAAAGCTATGGAAGAGGAAGCAAAGGGGCCCGCTCTTCTGGTTTGTATTAACCAGTCAGCCGAAGGGGTCTGGTTACATACTTGTCAACTCGTCGACGTATTGTGCCAGACTGTAGTCGGACTGTTGGTACAATAAGGTCAGACTTGCATGATAATAGCAGACGGATGCAAGCACAGATAGGGATATATCTACTAGTTGAGCCATGGCAGCTCAAGAGTGCCAATTATGATAAGAACATACAAGATCGCCGAGACAGGTCTTGGCATTGCAGGCGACTACGCCTGACTGGAGGCCTATCTTATAGGTCCACTAAGCGAGCGGTCCAGTGGCGTTGTATAGTTAAGCGACGTGTTTAGAGTGGCTGAGCATAGTGTGTTGTGGCTGTGGCAGGTTGCATAGTGTTAGGGATAGGGATAGGAGACTTTTTCAGGCTATACGGCGGCAGACCACGTCAGAAGCGGCTCGGAGGACAGTTGCCCAGAGCCCAGATGACTAGCAACCCGTACGGGGTACAGCGCCAAGAGGGCCCACGAGAGGACCATCTGAGGCAAGGGTTGCTAGTCATCTGGGCTCTGAACTGTCCTCCGAGCCGCTTCTGACGTGGTCCTCTGCCATATAGCCTGAAAAAGTCCCCCTATCCCTCTATCGCAGACTGCCAAACGTCCTCTGCATTGCCCTGACATCCACCGGCACCTCAACGCTGCCCACATCAGCCCACCGCCACACGACCACCGCCCACAATTTTTAGGGTTTAGCGGCGGCGGTAAATATGTTTGATGTACCTCAGCTATCATTCATTGACAGTTTTACTACCCCGTACTCGTCCATCCCCGCTGATATAAAACTTCACTATCAGTTCAACAAATCGAGAGAGAAGTTCCGATAAGCAAAATCCACAATTAATATGAAGAACCGAACGTAGCGATATTTCCACAGAGTCTTACAGCAAATATGCAATGGAGATTCTTTCCCCAACTGCTCATTCAAACGACCCAAACGGCAATCCAAACATCTCTCCCTCCGGCAGCTTGTATAACGCTGCCACCCTCCCCCCATCAATCCCTGCCGTAGCCACCGTATTCCCCCACCACGTCAATTTCGCTTTCGGGAGTGTCAACGACACGAAAATTAAAATCCCACAAAACGCCGCGCCAGCCGATAACGCGGACGTGAGAATATAGTTGTATTTCGTCCACCATGCGAGATACCTTCTGCGAATAAAGAACATGAACGTGAACGAGAGGTACATGCCAGGGGTGTAATAAGAGAGGTTATAAGTGGAACCCCAGCGTGAAATGCCATTGAGGACGAGAACAGGATGGACAAATTTCAACTGGCGAGGGAAAAGGCGGCGGAGTAGGTAGCATGGAATCGAAGCGAGCGCGCCAATAAGGAAAGAGTACTTCAGCACTGGGTACAGCGAGTTGAAAGTTCGCACGGGACCGACAACACCGAACAGCAGACTCGCGGAGTACAATGAATGCGGGAATGTGCAGACAAACCGACTGGCCTGCGTCGGCGAGCACAAGTCCGGGACCGAATTCATCAAGAACTGAATGGCGCCGATCGTGACAAAGGTCTGGATGAACGTTGCTATAATTTGACCGCGGAACACAGCTCGGGGTGGCAACTTGGAATAGTGCGCCATTTTCTGATCTGATATAAAACTCTCGGCCTGTTCGTCTGTATTCCATCCATAGACACGACACATCATGTTTGCAATACCATTATTCGGAACCATGTATCCTGCCAAGATGACCGCGAGATTACTCATCGCAAGTTGGTATCCAGTCACAGCATTGATCAACGCCGACGGCACCATCATCACCACGCTAGCTCCTAGGATCACGATAAGACTCCACACTGGCGTGTTAGTAGGAAACACTGTAAAAGCCACGACGCCGAATGCGAGGGAAATCACGAAGATAATAAAGAACCACCAGTCTGGGACCTCTGGATACACGGACATCATTCGCGATATGGGATCATTATACATCTCATAATTGGACAGCTTTCTATTTTTGATACTTTTCCAGAAACCGCGGAATGCCTCTGAGATTATCTTCCAGTCTGTCAAGAGCATATACGACAACGCGAGCGTATACAGCGCGAATCCAGCTCCTGTTGATAAAAGATTGCCTATGGAGATATATGGCGATGAATACAGCTTGTACTCGTCTATATCCAGTGTCGAGTCTTCCTTTACGACTTTCGTAAGGTTGTATATCTTTGCTGTATTATCGTATACGTTGTTAGTGTTAATCGGAAGGTATCCAGTCCATTTGTAGTTGTTCCAGTACATTCCCAGCATAATTAATCCACCGATAACAGTGCCGAGATATCGATTAACCGTCGAGAAGAAAGGTGCCACTAATGGCGTAGAATAGTTTGCGACAGCCCAGTCAAATGTGGTGATCGGGTTGAATCCAAGACCAAGGTACGACCCAGTGACAATTGCAAGAACTGTATTCTTGGGCGAGATCCACGTTATCCAATTGAACACACTGAGTGCCGTGAACAAGAATGATGGCACAAAGAAGTAAAGGAACGACGCCACTAACATGACGAGAAAGAACTTGTACTTGGTGATCGTCCACCCATGTATCGGCCGTGAGTCTTCTTGCATCAAGAGCGCACGGTTGAGCGCCAACGTTGGAAGAATAGTGGGCCAGACGGATTTAGCTGGGTAAATGCACCATCGACGCAGCAGTCCCGCGAGTCCGAATCCGAAGAATTGTGTCGAAAAGTTCATGAGGAACATGAACGCGAAACTGACCCATTTTTGCCCAAAGAACATGTCCAGCTTCAATGTGACGACGTAGCCCATGAAGTTAGAGCTACCAGAACCAACATTGACCATGATTGTAGAGAACATCTGCTCCTTGTATGTCCATGGTCCGGGGTTGAGTGAGTGTCGTGTACCGCGCAACGTGAATCCCCAGTCTGGAAGAGTATACTGCAAGAATTTCCCACAAGGATAAAGCAATATCTGGAGAACAGCCGATTGAAGGGATAGAGTTGGTTGGCGAAGAGAGAAGAACTCGTTGATAAATCCACCGATTGCAACCCACATCACTCCCAGAAAGTATGCTCTGATCGTCTCCACGGGAATAGTTGGATCGTCCGTCGGATCGCATATGGCACGCACTTCAGGATACGGCGAATGGTACTTCATCAGCGTTGCTTCAAGCTTCAACTCAAACTCATATGTCTCCGCGTCCATTTGCGATGACTCCTGACCTTGTATTAAAAGCTTTATCTTCGCGAGCATGTCTCCGGGAAAATTGAAGTCATCGTCGTGATATTCCACCGCATCACGTAGGACCACAAGCGATTCTTCAACCGTTATCGTGTTAAGCTTCTCGAATATAAACTCTGCGGCTGGGCCCTCAATCACATCGTCTATATCCTTGCCAGCAGTGCCGAGGCGTTCGACGATGCGCTTCTTCTCGTCTTCTGGAATGGTTGTCACACGCACATTAGACGCTTTTTTCTCAAAATCGTCTGAGCCGGAATCTATTTCATTGATGCGAACTGTCACGGCCGTCATCTTTTCATCGAATTCGGCCATCCTATAACCATTAGTGCTCGTCCCGTATTTTATATGTCTTCGGCAAGTACCTGAAGCCTCAGTCTATCAATCGGTGATACTGCAGGCCGACAAGGGAGCGATAACGCAAAGTGGAAATTTGGTCCAAAACTATCTTCGAGGAAACCAGTCCCATAAATATGAGTAGCGCCTTCGCAGCAGCATGCAACAACGGGAGTCTTTTTTTGCAACGACCAAAGGTAAGTGTCAGACGTCCGGGACGTACACAAGATAAGACCAAAATAACAAGAGGCAGAGTATACAGTTTTCAACAGCGAAACCAACAGTATCGGGGAAGTAATTAATGCATGTCATCGCGGCTCGCTCCACCATTCGAGGGAGCACACTATAATACAACTTTTCGAGTACCTATGCGATATGAATCGGGCAGATAAGATTTAGCATGTGGCCAGAGCTTACGCTCAGTTACAATAGCCTTGGTCTCCCGAATTCGACTGTGTATACGTCCACGACAGGCATTATACATACTGTCGTGAAGCACATGCACTCATTGAGCTCCTCAGCTGTATGAACCCGGCGGGCACGACATAAGCTTGCCCAGAGGACAAGCAAAACACACACCTACCGAGCCGCCAACAAATACTGAAATCCCTCGGCGATAAGAGTCAACTCCCTTGGGAAGCTTAAAGTTAAAGAGCCGTCATTTCGGACGTGGTCACTTTTCAAAATTCTCTGAGCGGATAGTGCTGTGGCGAAGGCGTTTGAGGATGCAGCTGATCACTTGGCTTATGCTTACCCTATTCGCAATGTGCCATTAATTGCAAAAGTACCTATGCACAATCTCACCAGTTGATAGGAGCCCGCGTACAGTACTGTGCAGATGGTGCCAGACAGATCTTGAACCACGCTCAGCTCCGCCGCCGTAACTTCACTGTCGAAGGACATGCATGTCTTGTCGTGCCTTCGATAAGATCCAAGCCGATATCTCCTAAGCTGGTGAACCGTGCACCCGATTCCGCGGCCTTAAATTCACGGTCCAGCAACATGCAGGCTTTGTCTTGCCTCCGATAAGACCCAACCCGATATCTTTATCAAGCTGCTGAACCGTGCGCCTGCAAAAGCACAGCTGCATATACATGTCATGACTTCGCAGCGTGTATATACGTCCCGAATAGAAACCTTTCACCGTCTGCGAGTCCGAAGCAAGAAAGTTCATCTCCAATGAGCACCTACTCACTCGCTCGTAGCATACCGAAGCGTTTGGCTCGCTTGCTTTAACAAGCGACTCGAGACACCCCCAACTACGACGTTACTGTACCTCGGCTAGAGGCACGTGGCGTTGGGTGGCTTGATTGCGTGCTGAGTGCAGATGAGACAAATAAGTTTTTACCGCGTACCCCTGTCAAATTATCCTCTTGCGTCGTCGGGAACTAACAATCAAGGCGACCATCCATGCAGATTGTCAGCCATTTTGAAAAAACCGTGCATTACTGCAGGCTTCGTCGACGAAGATGAATCGAATTGGAGCGAGAACACGGCGGCCGATTGCCAAGCGCGGGAGCTCAATCATCGGACAGCGGTCGACCGTTTCGTGCCATAATCAGTAGTTTGCAGAAGTCTTATCTCCCAGCACAAATTCCCCGCCGCAACTGTCAGGAGGACTAAACTGTATGTAGGCAATACCTTCTGTTTAAAACTGTTATATTACGATGGCCCATAACGAAAAAAAAAAAATTACGAAATATAGAAGAATGACGAAAAAAGAAAAGGAGCAAACGCCCGACCCGATTTATACTATAAAAGTTACAACTAGAACTAGCGGGACGAAGACGAAAGAAACACTTTAGCGAAATTAACAAACAACGCGCCCAACGAGGCAACACTCACCTTAGGGCTAGGGACACCGTTTTTGACGGTATGTCACCTCTAAAAGCAAACTCCCGAGAGCAGACTAGAGCTGGATGTTAATTGGGTTGGGCATTTTTCGATGAGTTGGCGGTGTAGAAGTCATAGACCTTGTTCATTGCATTATAGACAAACAGCGTTGAGGGGTTGCGCCCAGGAAACAGGGAAGGACCCAGGTGTAGAAGAATAGGGTACGGGAAGTGTGGGTTGTGGGGGCCGTTGGGTAGTTGGGTTTCCCGCCCTTTGTTGTTTGCCTTGTAGTCTGGTCACCTGGGGGCCAATACACAATTACGGTCTGCTTGCTTCCTTCCCCAAGCAGATTGTTAAGTTCTCCATAACAGCCCCCGCGCCACCACGCACTCAGCAAATAGGATGATCCGGACCAAATCTTACCAGAACCTACGTCGTGAGCTTGACAGAACTACTTGATAAATGTCACATAGATGTGTGCTGATACTAATATATTAACCTTTTCCTGGGGGGTGGGGG
>PPJX02000228.1:0-15486 GCA_003705915.2 Lipomyces lipofer | reverse complement strand
CTTTGTGATCAAGATGACCATCGTCCTTCAACTGCAGTCGTTTGTAGGCCTTCTTCCGCTCAATCTCTCCGGCCTGTATATCAGCGACCCATTTCTTATTGGCGTGCTTGTCCTTTTGCACGACCTGATTGCAATTGTGGATAGTATTTGTCGCTGTAACTTTGAATAAAGTGCTATCCTTTACGGAGTCTGGAATGGAGGTATATGAGGCTACTTCTGTCGAGTGTTTTTAGAATGCCATGCAACAAGAAATTGGTGCACCAGCGCGTCGAGCTTTAGACTGCGAGGAGATTTAGAGAACCTTCGCACGAAGTATTACGAACTGGAGGAAGACCTGGCATATGATGAGGAACGTTCGGCAATAATGAAGGTCTGGATCTCTTCACTAAAGACATCCAATATGCCATATCTTACTGGCAGCAACGTCGAAGATATAATTCATAATTCGGACGCTAGTGAGGAGTCCGACGATGAAGAGGAGGGCCATCTCTTTGAAGATGAGTGATATAGTATATTATGTCATGTCACTCGGTTTCCCTTTTATTGTTATTATGTTATAATTAGAGCTTTCTATATTATAAGTCATCCATGGTACTGATGCATTCACCTATGCTGTTTATACATATCTGCGATGAATTCGCACACGTTAAATGCACGACAAAATGAGTTATGCGAGCCGTTCATCTTGTGAAAAACTTATATCGCCAAGACTTATAACTGAGTCTTCATACACACCATAAACGACAAAAGTTCTACAAAGAGGCTGTCCTCTTTATATATATATTATATATTATTCAGTTATAATTTCACAAAAAGGCAATAAAGGTGCAAACGTATTTTTACTTCCTGAGTTGCATGTCGGACCGTTACACGCATTTTGGACTTTCGTCGCATCAAGTCTACTTACCCGGCACTCATGAAGCGGCTGACCGCTGAAGTTATGAAGGTACTGAAGGACGACTATCCCAACTAAATGTGGAAAGGCGTCGTCAATCACGTGATAAAAGCCGGGTATCTGAAGATACTTCATCCTTTACGCGCCTGGCGTGCAAATTCTGAGGACACCCGCCAGCCTTGCAGTTTAGATGGATCCGCGTAGTGTCAGATTTTGCGTTGCGAACTGATATCCTTCCTCCTTAGCATTTGACTTCATCGCATGCTTGACGCGACCGAGCTGACACTACTGACGCACGCATTCAACCTAACCATTAAGTATGCAGAATAATTGGGTACTGGGATCCCGCGGAGATTGGGAGGAAACCGGTGTTCAGTACCATGGGTACAACGCCCAGTGGCAATTTGATATTATGAAACTTTTCAGTGGCATTTTGGATATTAACCCATTTTTTAAACACCCCTTGAAGATTCAGGAAAATTTCGCTATCGCAAGAGCGTAGCAGTGCTCGAATCCCGGACCATCAGAACCTCTGCTCCCAATAACACGCATTGACGCGTGAAGGGCACGTGCGAAGCTTCCTGCATTTTGAAAACAAATGGTACGCATACGCTCCGAAACTACTGTACACTACCTGCTACCTGGGTCTCATTAATCGTCATACATAATCGCTGATCGTAAGGAGCACCTGCCTGCCAATTTATTGGCGAAAGCTGCGCTCAATATCATGTTGCATGAGAGTGATTCAAGGTCATAGAGTTTTTCGGAAATACTTTAATCCCCGGCTATTCTCGCCGGATGTCACGGCCATCATCGCTATAGGACTTCCACGTGTAATGTAATCGCTACAAAAAAAATGGATTGACCGACTGCTCGAGGCTTCTAGGATCTTATTGTGTGGTGATCTATGTATAGCGGCATATTAAGTTTTGGATATCTAAATAGTACTCGCAGAGTCTGCTATTCATTAAATGAGAAACGAGACTTCACATTCAACTAACTCCTCCTGTCGAAAGACATTTCCATAGTCTTACCTGTACATGCAATAAAATATGGAAATTAGTCAATCAGGTGAGATAGCACACAAAAGATGTAAATGTGTAAAGCAATCCAAATGTCACTTTCTGAAACTTCCGAATGACCAGTACATGTATATCGAATGCGTAAGGAATAAAAAAAAATAACGAAACCGTGCTACCTTCCTCTCGCAGTTACAATTTGTCTATGACTCCTTCAGTTGAGTGAACATGCGGTCTATTCCAAGTTCGTATATGGCCATTATGGCAGCTGACAATTATGCAATCTTCTCTAAAGGTCAACCAAGTGAGAGGATCAGGGTCGACTTGCTTGGACTATATGGCAGTTAATACTATAGGTCACATTCACAGAATGATGCATCTGTCCACTTACCATGACTGGAGGAAGGATGGGTATACTGGCCTTCGCAGCAATCAGGTGATAAGCTTCCTCATCATCGTACGTTACCACGTTCGAATCAGATCTGATCCGACCCGATCGAATACTTTGTTTATCTAATAGGGCCTTGCTGTTGCTACTGTAGTGAGACGAGACACTTCCTCTGTGCGTATTCTACCAAAAAAAATTCCCCAAGTCAGATTGCGTTCATCAAGGCAACAAAATCGACATACCCCTCTAGGTCTATGAAGAGACTTCACAGAGAAATCCCACAGTAATAATCGACAGTCTTCACCGACACTCCCAAATCGGTATACTCGCTCATCGCATCTCCAAGGATCGAACGCAACCGATCTGACAAAGGATTGATGGCCCTGACATCGAGCAACAAGAGCTCTCGAAGTTAATGACCAGACTGAGACCAAATCGTCTTGTCCACCGGTCTAATTATCGAAGATTAGTGCACGCCTCATAGACCACAAGTAGCATCAAGTTCCATACCAAAATATACCGTCCATCCGGCGACCAGCAAACACAGAGTAGTCCCCCGTAGTAGCTGCTGAAGACATCCAACAGTCTATTATTAATTAGAATCAAGGACTGTTAGAAATAATAAAATGGAATACATACTTCTCTTTCGCTATGTCTATTATCTTCAGGTACCCATCCTCAGACACAACAGCCACAAGCTGACAATCCGGTGAGAACGCAAACGCAGTGATAGGCTTCTTAGACACTCTCCAGTACGCCACCGGATTTTGTCTTTGTACTTTCTGATTTCCATGAATGCTTTTGATGACCTGGAAGCCATCATTCGACTCATTTCTAGTGGCCCCTGACATGTTACCGTTCTTAAGGTCTTCCTGGAAGTTCGAATCCTCCTTTTCCTTGTCATAGATGACCATCGAGCCGTCCATGTGAGCGGCCATGAAGAGATTCTCAGATCCTGGGATCCACCGGACATCAGTGGCAGCATGCGAGTTTATAGCGCCCTGAAAATATTCTAGTCTCGTGATCCAAAATTATGTGCAAAATTACATACATTCTTATTCAACCTGTTGTATCTTGTGCTCATCGGATCGTACCAAATGAGATCAGACGACGAAAATCCAATTGCCACATCGATGTGGTGAGAGCTTTTGGTGAGCTGATTCACGTCGTGGCTGATAGGATGCGCCTTGGTGAATAAGATCTTCGACAATGGCTCATGCTGTTAACAGAATATTAAACCTGAGTTTCCAAAAAATTACAGGCCACAACGCTAACCTTCATAGTATCCGACGCAAAATCCATCCAATTGAAGGATCGGTTTATGTTCGCGAAGAAATACAGATCCTCCGACAGTCTCTCGCTAAGACGCTTCGCTAGATGTTCGTGCGGAGTAATACGCGATACAAACGAACTATTACTCTTCGCCATATTATTCTTCGGCTTGCGTCTCTTTGAAGCATCTTTAATCGGCGAATTGGAGCTGGCATTTGAAAGTATCACACTCAGCGCAGTGGCATTACTCTCCCCGCTAAGGTCCTGCGTGAGTCCAAAAGCCGACGAGACAGACGACGACGATAGCGCCATACTACTGCTTTTGACATCCGAGGCGCCACTCGCAGAACCATGCTCACTCAGGTTATCTTCGCCGTCAGCTGTATCATCGATGGAGGATGTTGGATCGGTCGAGACCGTGACGGTCGGATAAATGCCGGGTACCGATTCTCTGTACATGATGTTGCATAATGAGAGCTTCACGCCGGTAGTGACTGCAATGGGAGCTGTAGACAGGGGATTCGGATTCAGTATCGGAATCTCGGACGGATGAGGAGGCGGGGTAGCGAGACGAATGTCTTCCCGTAGGGTGTATTGACCTGAATCAAAGATAAGGACACCAGTCGCACATGCTGACAATTATTATCCCTGTTTGGTATCGACATACCTTCACCAGTTGCAAACGAATATTCCGGTCCAGTAGGAAACTTCAGGGTATTATGAGCGTCTATATTGTTATCCCGCATCTGCGAGAGAGCAGCCGCGTAGGCAGGACTGCCTATGGGAAACTTGGGTGGGGGCGGCAGAACGAACATAGCCACAGCTGCTCAGCGGAAAAGTCTAATACAAAGAATCCCGGTTAATCGGATAGCTTGGAATAAATAGAAGACGTAGAATGCAAAGTGCGAATCAATAGAAAAAGGTGGGATAAACAGCTGGGCAGATCCTTCGCAAGATGCGGTTGGACCAAGTGCAGCAGAACTCGGAATAGAGGCTAACCGCTGTGGCCGCTGTGCCCTTCGAGCACCTCGCTCAAAGGCGGGGCGGACAGGTAAGTGCGGGATAAACTGGGGCAGGGAGACCGGGCGGGGGCATGTAAAAAGCCTATTTGCTGCTCTCCGCACCTGACTAAGCATCTCTTACAATGTAACTAAGAGCACTCACAAAGCTGACATGAGCATATTGACTGGGTACGTCTCATCGCGTCAAAAATGCGCATCCAATTAACCTCACTTAACTCTTTCCTCCAGTAATTTTCATAGTCAACACTACGCCTCAATTTCTGCAACCCTCCGGTATATCTGATATCTGATAATTTCCTGATGTCCTCCGATGTGCGACTTGTTATATGTGGCGATGAAGGTGCGTATCCGATGCTCCTGAAGGAAACAAATCTCTTATTAACGATCCTGCTTACGCACAGGCGTCGGAAAATCTAGGTACACACTCCACATATGTGTAGATAGTTTTCTAATATGTTTCTATTCAGCTTGATCACCTCGTTTATTAAAGAAACCTTTGTGCCCAACATCCAATCCGTTCTCCCACCCGTCTCGATACCCCCAGAGTTTCTATCGGCTGCCCATGGCCTAACTATGACAATTGTCGACACGCCATCCAATCCACAGGAGCGACAGTCTCTAAACCGAGAAATCCGCCGCGCGAGCGTCATCTTGCTCGTGTACTCGGATCATTACACATCTGAGCGCATACCGTTGTTCTGGCTTCCGTATTTTCGGTCACTGGGAGTCAATGTACGAGACATTCATACGATTCTAAATTCTTGAATATACGTTGCTAACGCTAAGCTGTTCGAGGTTCCGGTCGTGTTATGTGCGAATAAATGCGATCTCGTCACTGATACCGATTCGACGGAAGTCATACTTGACGAGATCATCCCAATAATGGAGGAGTTTAAGGTACGATTAGCCGGTTACGAGCAGAGTATGTATTGGAGTCAAGAGAACTTATAACGTTAGGAAATTGAATCTTGTATAAGGTGTAGCGCGAAAGAGCATTACAATGTGAATCAGGTATGCATAGACTCCATTTGGTTGCTATTTGTGTATGTCGGCATCAACCTCTAACCATACGAATTTAGGCCTTCTATCTTTGTCAGAAGGCTGTGGTTCACCCTATCGCGCCACTATTCGACTCTAAGGAGCAAAATCTAAAATCTCCAGCAGTGGCTGCTCTCCAGCGAATTTTCTGTAAGGAACATTCTAAAATATGTCTGCTTACTCTAACGCGTTGTAGTCCTGTGCGACAAGGATCAAGATGGATTTCTGAATGATAAGGAAATGAACGATCTTCAGATTAAGTGCTTTAACAAGCCTCTTGATCCTTTCGATCTCAAGGAGATAAAGTCCATAATCAATAAAGCCGAGATAGACTCCGTCACAGACGAAGGTATCTCTGAGCAAGGATTCATAGCATTGAATAAGGTTTTCGCTCTCAAAGGACGGCATGAGACCACTTGGGGAATTCTGAGGACGTTTCACTACACAGATAGCCTGTCTCTCAGCGACAAATTCTTGTATCCAAGATTCGACGTGCCACAGTATTCTAGTGTCGAATTGAGTCCTGCGGGGTATAGGTTCTTCGTGGACCTTTTCCTATTGTTCGACAAGGATAACGACGGCGGCCTGAATTCCACCGAACTTAGTTCCCTTTTCGCGCCGACTCCTGGTATTCCATCGACATGGGTCAACTCGCAGTTCCCAGTCACTACGCTTTGCAATGAAGAAGGTCATGTTACTCTGCAAGGGTGGCTGGCGCAATGGAGCATGACCACATTCCAAGACCACAAGACAACACTGGCATATCTGGCGTGGCTAGGCTTTGAGGGCACTGATAAAGGCGGTACAACTGATGCGCTAAAGGTTACTAAGCCGCGAAGACGAAGGAGTGCGCGACCAAAAGTGGGCCGCGTTGATAGAAACGTCTTTAGTTGCTACGTTTTAGGGGCGTCTGACTCAGGAAAGGTTCGTTGGATTGTATAATACGTGCTTATATATATACTAAATTAGTCTCTAGAGCGCACTTCTTGATCGATTTCTGAACCGGCCTTTTTATCCACTGTATATGCCTACCATCAAGCCCCGAATTGCAGTGAATAGTGTTGAAATGCAGGGTGGAAAGCAGTGTTATATGATCGTAAGTAGTAACAATGACTTTTTAGAAATTGTTGGTTTGATTATAACCTCTAATGTGTTTAGTTGGAAGAGCTCGGAGAACTAGAGCCTGCTGTGTTGGAGAATCCCACGAAGCTAGACGAATGCGATGTTCTTTGTTATACCTACGACTCTTCAAATCCAGATAGTTTCCAACACATTGTGGACTTGCGAGTGAGTTGTATAGCGCCCGTTATTAAGTCACTAAGACAGCATACTGAGTGTGAGCAGGATAAATATCCCCAACTTGATCGTTTACCGGTTGTGTTTGCTGCCCTGAAGGCCGACCTTGACAAGCAGCAGCAACGATCGGACCAGCAACCAGACATTTATACACGTGAGTTGGGCCTGTCTGCCCCACTCCACGTTAGTGCAACGTGGACTTCATCTCTGTCAGAGCTTTTCATCCAACTAGCGGAAGCGGCACAACTTCCCAGCACAGCTACACCTATATTGGAACCGGAGCATAAGGAAAGCACAGTTACGCCAGTCCTTCTGGCCTCTTCGGCTTTGACAATCATGGTGGCTACTGTAGCGTGGATTTGGAGGACGGCGAGAGAACCTACTTAGCGTTCAAGCGTAATTTGACATAACTCCAGCCCCAATTTCTTTCCAGTATTCTCATATTTGTAAATAGTTTGCATTCTAATAATTTAGCATTCATAGTTCTCTTGAGAGATTATGTCGCATTCTCTATTCGCGCCAAATATCCACATAAAAATAAGAACAAAAACTCATGAAAACAACAAAAGACTCATGAATTGTCGCACTTCTTATCACGTTTCCATTTCTTAGCCCTTGTCCGGCTTCTCGAAAACGCATTTTGCCATTTATTAACATTCCGCTGCTCTATTTTTCAGGACCCTCAAGCAAACGACGTGATAATTCCGCCGGCTTGGGGACTCGAAAACTATATATACACGGTCATGATACGGAGAGATAAACCTAGCATTCCGGAAACTCAAATGTAAAAACATATGCCAATTGGAAGAAAATAGAGCTAAATCTTTAATATAAAGAAATGTTCCACCAAATACGAGAACCAAACAATGCGCTGAAAAATCGAAATGACTTGATTGAAAATGGAGATAAGATATGGACAAACGAGTAAAGCTAAATTCTAGTTATTGGCGTATCCACCAACTATCTGCGCACGTCGATCGGCCTCGTAGTGGTAGCCATAGTTAATGGGTGAATGAGTGCTGTCATTGACGTATCTGTAGACGTACTGTGGTTGTGATCTATTATACCCATTTAAGTACTGCTTAGATTGATGTGGTTGATAGTAGTTTTTGGAAGTGGCACCATGATTATTGGCGTTTTCATTGTGTTGATACGGTTGAAACTGTTGTTCCTGTTGTTCCTGTTGTCCTTGCTGTTGCTGTTGTTGCTGTTGTTGCTGTTGTTGTTGCTGTTGTTGCTGTTGTTGCTGTTGTTGCAGTAGTTGCTGTTGTTGCTGTTGTTGCTGTTGTTGCTGTTGTTGCTGTTGCTGTTGTTGTCGTTGTTGTCGTGATATGGTTTCATAATACGTCTCTTCCGGAATAAGTATTTTCTTCGAACCATCTCGACGGCCATCATAATTGCTTTCGTCATCATAGTTTAAGCATTTCTCATCACCGTCATAGACCGGTACAACAGAATATCCCTTTTACACGCAACATTAGCCGAGAGTGTTCCAGAATCCGTAAGTAATGATCTATTTCAACATACATCTTCATCTGCCGGATCAAAGTACGTTCCGTAAACCTCATCGTCACTATCCGAGTCTTGCCAATACGTCTCAGGATCAACATTGCCCATACCAGTATTTGCAGCATTATGCCCTGCCACATGCTCCGAAATCCTAGGCGAGTCCATACCGGCGAACATGTTCTCTTCTTCGACCGTTACGCGGCCACTATTAGCCATATGCTGCTGATTGTATTGTGGCTGCAGCTGTTGTTGCATTTGCTGCTGCATCTGCTGATTCTGCATATACACCTGCTGTTGCATCTGCTGCTGGTAGAGATACTGCTGCTGATACTGTTGCTGTTGCTGTGCATAATACTGTTGCTGATATTGCTGTTGGCTGTACTTATATGCACTATCCTGATTGATCAGTTCAAGATACCCATACATGAAATTGCTAAGTAAAACCTGTTGACAAAGCGGCCGTCGCGGATTTGCCAACTTCAGATGTGAGAGTCTGTAGATTGCACGCTCGATATGCAAAGGAAACCTCGAATAATAGTATGGCCTGGAAGAAGCACCATTGACAGATTGCGCTTGCGTCGGGGACGGTGATGGCGATGGAGTCTTAACAGCGTATGGATCTGTGAGAATCGACGATAGTGACGATGATGAAGATCGGCTATTTCTGCGATTCTTCTTGCGACTGAAATCGATACTGCTGCGCGTGGAGGCAAGAGCATGGGTATGCAAGTCGATATTCTTGTCGATATTCTTCGCTTCGTTCTTCTTCTTTCCACCAAAAAGTGACGACAAGATCTTTATCTCCTTGTCTTTCTTCGTCGCACACTTCTCTGTCTCCAAGCTGAGACTAATCGGCCTCTCCATGTCAATGGTTTCCCTCTTATGTTGCCCATTTTCAGAATCAGCAGGTAGACTATTACTTCTAACTGGAGTACTGAAGTTGATGACCTTGAATGGTCCAGTCGTCAGGTTAAGCGACCGCTGTTGTGTCTTTTCGTCCTTCTTTTCCTTTTCCTTCTCCTTGTCCGAAGTGAATAATCTTCCCAAACCTGCTTTTCGAAGACCTCCGGCTGTGAGAGCTCTACCCTTCTGCTTCAAAGATGGAGATGGAGGTGATTGCACTTGCTGTTGAGAGACATTCAAATCGAACATCGGGATCACAGAAAGTGCATCTGTCCTGCTGCTCGGGTCGCCTGACATACCGTCAGTCAGTGATGGCATAGTCAATACATCGCTGAAATGCACGTCCGACGACGACAATGACGAAGATGACGACAGTGGTGAAACTGGCAGCGACTCAGACTGCGGCGAGCGGGACGACTGGTCGCCAAGTAGTCGTTTAGACGTCAGTCGTGAGAGCGGAAAGGGGCGATGCGATGAGGATGGTATGGTAGAGCTTTGTGTTCGAAGGGACGTCAGAGACGAAGTTGTAGGAGATGTTGATCGATACTTATCTGATTGAGAGCTGTTCGTGGAGGAGAATTGTACATTCGATGCTGAGGACGAGGTGGATATTACAGATGAAGATGAGGACACAAACCCCGAAGGAGAAGGCAATACCTTAGAAGAGACCTGTTGAGACTCGTAATAGTGACCATTAGGCGACCAAACTGTATCTGTAGTATCGACGTATCTAGAAGTCTCAAGTACATCTGCGTCAATATTCAGTGATCCAAGATCTGTCTCATTAATGTTCAACTGCAGTCTGCCGTCAGCAACTGTGACTTGCGGTTCCGAATCAGGCAACGAAGTACTTGGCGGAGAAGCACGCGTTGCAGACGAAACTATTTCGTGCTCGATTTGCTCGATGTGCTCCTCCTCATCTTCTTCTGACAGAGCAGTCTCCGATCTAATAGAGTAATCATCATCCGAATCTACCCCATCTCTTCTTCTGCTGTTCTTCCTTGACACCGTTCGAGTTGATCTTCGTAATCCTCGACCCTTCAACGGCGAAATGACCCTTCCATCGGTAATAACAATCCCCGCAGGGAGATTGACATTCCCGTTGCCATTAATAGGACGCGTCTGCATCGCATACGTCTCGAGCCATTCCAGATCCGAAACCTTGATCTCCGACGACTTCGATTTAGTCCTTTCCTGAAGTACGTCTGCGCCGTCTTCAAATCCAGCAGGCGCGTCATCCGACGTAATATCGATTTCGCGGGATAACTTCGACTTCCGACGTATAATGCCCTTACCACCAATAGCAGTGTTTCCTGGGATCGTCAAGCCACCTGAAGTGGAAATGGGCATAACAGCGGTAATGCGATCTGCATCCGCATGATCGGCCGTTACATCTGCGGCCGTTGTTGAAGACGCAATGGAACGCTGGTGAATCTCGGTGACGCGCTCTTGAACAAAAGTGCGCCATTCTTTGGGCGCTAGTTTAGGATGCATATGTGCGGGCACCCATAGAAGCGCTGGATCTAGAGTCGTAGTAGATGGTGATGACGCGTCGTCAAATGGAAGGCCTTGCTGCTGCGTCCGAGGAGGCGATGATGTAAAAGACAATGGAGGAGTTGTAGGCTGATGGTGAGTTAGAATACCTATGCCGGTGACTGGCAGGTCTGGATCAGATGTGGACGACGCGTCGATCGAGATCCGCTTCAATGCCTGGATCGTGCTTCGTTCTTGAGCTACAACCGCTGCTGGTGGCTCAAAATCAATATTTTCGAGGGGCAATGAAGACCGCGACGGCGATACGGACAACGATGACGAAGACGCTGAGTTCGGAACTGATAGCGCTCTCAAAGGGCCCAGCTCAGTTAACGTCGCGTCGTCGTCACTCTCCGCACCGCTAACCAGGCTTTCCCGCGAGTAATTCAGTGAATACAGATCGACAATCGTGTCCGTGACGTATCGATCACCGTCATCCTCCGGAGAAGCACTGTATTGCTGTAAAAATTACATTGTGTCAGCTTTTGTGGTTCGCATTAAACAGGCGACTCAAATCGCCCATAACGAAAATTCCATCAACGAACCTCCATTTTATCAAAAGTTATAGAGCACGGAAAATATATATTTGACTTGCCCAACAGGACCAGCGTACTTGAGCTTCAATTGACTCCAGACAGACCTTCAAATTGGATTGACCTTGCGTCTTGTGCGCTCAATTCCACAAGCTCAGTTCCACACCCCCTATAAACGCGACTTAAAGGAGTGTAACGTGATGAACAAATAACTGTCCGCTCTGGACGGTATCTGATTATAGAATTCGAAAGGGAAAGTGAGGTGTCACAATAGACGCATGTCACTTTAACAGACTACAGTACGCCAAATGAATAAACGCGTTGAGAGGTAGGGGAGTCGTGATGTTGAACAGCAGAAGCCGTCCGTACCCCGGCCGCTTTGGAATTTGTTCGTCACCGACGCGTGGAGTTATGTTGCAGATGGAAACACGGCTCACGCGGCTCACACTTAGTCGGACTTTTCTGTCGACGGCATCTTTCACTGTCAGACCACCGAACTGCGCAATGCCAGTGCCAGAAATTCTAGTACAAAAAGAGCACTGAAAATATTAATACGAGTTGAATGGTTAGGAATCCTTGGAATTTTTCATACCGCAATTTCGCTGTCGGAAAGCAAATTTTTTGGCTTTGCATGTCAATGCATGACTCGGGCGGACTCGTGGCGATGTGAATCTGACATTTTTTTGACGTGCTCAGGCAATGTTGCCCACTGAACGTGATAAGAGATTAGCTTTTGACATTAAATCTTTCGCAACTCGCGACCGCAACCACCTCTTCCATGAACAAAACTTAGCCGGGACTTTTTGCGGTAAGGAGCGTTATTCCTCGATTATTCTACGTGACAAAAGGCTGAGGATCATCAAACACAGAAGGTTGCAATTCCGACAATATAGCTCTCGTTGTAACTCCTGCCTTTCAATCTGAAGCGTTCTCTCGTCAGACAGAGCTTAGAGCTTAGAACAAACAAGAATGTGACCGGCTGATACGCATTCGCTCGACAGCTTAGTTTAGTTTAGTTTGCTACCCCAGCTGAGCGGCTATCGTGAGCGTCAGTGAAAGTAGCAATGAAAACAGAGAGATACTGTAGAATATTCTACTCACGCCAGCCCTAGTTGTGGACATATCAGAGCAGGTGGCACGCGAGTCGCGAACTCTTTTTTGGTATCCGCACGAATTCCTCACGTGAAGAGCTAATAATACAAATGCTATTTGCTTTATTCTCCTGTGTACCATACCCTTCTAAGAAGTCAGCATTTTGACGCGTCGCGTTGCAGAGGCAGATGACTATCACTCTTGTGCACTTACGTTTTAAAGGTCTCAGCATTTGGTACTGCTAACTCCTAACCCATAACCGCAAGCCACTGTTGCCAAATTGTTATAGGCGCCAAATGACGTTGGAATATTCACCCGTATTCAATCATTGCTCCTATAGAAAGGTCGGCCCAACTAGAAGATAAATCACCATTTTAGCAGATCGGATGGATGATCTTCTTGCAAAGGTGGCAGCTTCATATTCCTGCGTAGTCTCACAAATTTGGTTCATGGAACTCCTTGCTGACTCCGTCTGGCGTCGTTCTATAGGCTGGTAGTCAGGCAGTCACGTTTGCGATCCGCTCGGGAATATCATTAGTATCAACTTACGCCTTTCGATCTCTTAGTCGATTCCTCGATGTGAGTCTCGTCACTTTTGTATTTCAGATTCCTACTTATTAACGTCGTGGAATACAGAAACTCCCCGAAGATGAGAAAGAATCGTTGGAAAAGATCAAGCGGCGGCTAAATACAAAGATCAAGATTGTATCCCCGGCCATTGACCTTATTCAATTAATGCATGTTGCATGCTAAGATTAGACTCTCTGTCCGGGTTTAGAGTAGGCTAACAGTAGCTATCTACAGAGCTGCCAGAGGGAATACGAGTTTAGACAGCACAGTGTCTCTTACGCGGGGTCTTCGACGCGACGTCAATGAATTTGACGAAAGAGTTGGCAGAGCCACTCTGCGAATGCAGCAGGCCAAAACTGGTGATGAACGACGGAAGGCGGCAGCAGCTGTAGAGCAGTATATGCTTGGACTATTATCACGCATAGAAGATGTAAATTTCATCATTTGCATATGTAGTCTATTAAGACTAATATGGAGTCTAGGCCATACCACTGATATCTCTCGCCCTCACTACGTCTGGTGCCAATCTCTCGGCCTCACTTCCCGACACTGTCTCACCTTCTCGCCTTCTCCAAGCGGCCGCCTTCCATTACGTCGCAGACTCCGCGTTCGCCGTCAATCCTACACAACGATGCCAGGTTGGTCCCACATTTAAACTGAAGCTCTACACCGTCTTTTACGGTACAGCTCGGAATCCGCATACCACTACAGCGGGAGATATTACGTGGAAAGAAGAACATGCAAAGTGCTATGTGGAGGTGTTTCGAGTTCCTCGGTCGACAAGTCACGACGACCGCCATCGCAGATATGCCAGTCGGCAGACATACTCTTACGAGATTGAAGTTACGGAGGACCTTGACGATGGACGGTATCACGAGGAATTTGATTCGGAAAAACCACCAACTGCAGACGCGAGCGGCGCGATTAAGGGAAAGAGTCGTCCCATCCCAATATCCATAGTATGTTTTATTGTTACTACTTCAGACGAACGAATTGTTTTAACAAACAATATAGGTGACCCGCCTCTTTTTCAGCGCGTCAGGCAGACTTCTGGAGATAGATGACGCGATATCGCCTGTACTTGTTCTGAAACTCAACAAAGCATTCTTGCAGAGATCACCCTATTTTATGTTCGACGACAACTCATCATCTGACGAGGACGACATTGGGGACGAGCAAAACTCCACCAATGGCGATGAGACTGACAGCTCCATGCTTGCGGCTAGAGTCGATCATCCAGCCAACATAGAGTGGCTTGCGTTCGAACTCTGGAACGATGATAATGAAGAGGAAGTTGAATCTGACGACGAAGAAGAAAATTACGACGATGATGACGGCGAAAAATCCAACCAGAATGCAGAACCCGGTAATCCCACCGCCCGTTCTCGTCCACCCGCACTCTCCGAAGCCAATCTTGTCCAGGAATTCTCTCGTCTCAAGCTCACAAGCGCAGAACTCGAAGAGCTAGTCAAAGGCTCCAATTCCATTCCGTCATCTACAACCAGCGTCGCATCAATCCCCTCCCCCAATTCCCTCTCGCTTCTCGAATACATCATCCGAATCGCGGCCTTGCAGACCAACGATCAGACATCCATCCTTGAAACTTCAGACGAACGCATTACTCTCTATCTCCGAGACGAGAACAGGACAACCCCGCGCGATGGGACGAGAGACGTGTCTAATCCCATCGGGCCGGCGCCGTCGCCTGTCAGATTCGCGGATACAGGAATGTCGATACGGCAGAGACGAAGTCGCAGTGCGACACCTGTTACGCCGAGTACAGGTGCCACTGGAGGTCGCACGCAGGAGGAAAGCACGGGAAGTCTTCGTCGAAGCCACCGGATTCTCGAGCGCACTTCGCCTATTGAGGTAGGTAATAGTGGGGTGGTTGGAGCTACGAGTGGAGGAGGAGGAGGAGGAGGTCGACGGGTGCCTAATCCTGCTGCACACCTGATGGAGCGGAATGGGACTTCGGTATCAGCGCCGAATACGGCACTCCAAACCGCGGCGACCCGGAAGGGGACGCCGAAGACACCGCGCACTACTATTGCGAAGCAGGTGCCGTCAACGGGGAACGGCAATAACGCGAATAATGCTGTCTCGTTGACACCGTGGGAGTTAGATCGACTGAAGGCTATGGAGAGGGACGAGAGTAGCCCTCTCGACGGTAAGACTGTTAGGAGAAGGAGAGCTAGTGGGAAAATGTGAAAAGCAGTTATGGTGGCGTTAGTGAAAGGATTGCATTTATTATTAATATTGTATAGGCGCTTTTGTATTTGCGTGAGCATTTTTTTTTTTTAAATGTGGATACACATATGGTACAATTGTTAAGCCAAAGAATAGTGTGCGAAAAACTCACCTCTTTTTTTTTTTTTTTTTTTTTTTTTATTCTTAAGCATAGACGAGGAAAAAAGTT
>PPJX02000227.1:0-15558 GCA_003705915.2 Lipomyces lipofer | reverse complement strand
CTCTGACGGGCAGAGACTGAGGCAGAATTTCAATAGAGTTTAATTAAACCTCGTACTTTATCCTTGCGCTATATCGCCCAGTTGGCGATATCGTATCGTATTTTAGGCGATACGGCGATACGATCCGCCAAGTGGGCGATAAAATAGGCGATAATATCGCCAGACTTTTCTGGCCGGCGATACGATGTACGATATGGGCAAAACCCGGCGATATCGTATCGTGTCCAGCCCTAGTATGGCGGGAGCTAAAGGAAACGTGATCCCTGGGACATCATGAAGGAATGTTGGCGATTCGAGAGTCGTAAATGGTTGCTTCTCGGTGACTATCCACTGAAGAATGTTTTTCTCTAAAAGGTGTTGCTGTGAGAGCTTCTCTCTCTCTCCAAAGTAGGCCAATATACTGGACTTTGGCTTCTTCGTGGGCTCGGCCGGTCATGTGCCTCAATAGAATGCTTTTTTCGTAAGTGCTCTGTCATGTTACTCGTAGAGCTTTGTCGTTTTGAATCTGTAGTCTTCCATTGCACTGTTGTCCCGTTTCCTCATCCAACACTGAGCGCCGAATCTCTCGATCAATCATCTTCCTTGCGTTGCTCTTTTTGAGGTTCCATGGCTGGTTTAACTCAGATATATTGAAGTAATCCCAACAAGGCCAGCTCTTGGATTGACGTTTTGAGTGCTCGTTATCTTGGGAACGTTAGACGCTTCCGCATGAATGTCCACTGAAGATCCAAGTGTCGAAACTGAGTCAGAGGGAAAGATATCAGAATCAGGGAGTGTATCCATAGAAATATGGAGTTGAGAACTGTCTAATCGATCTTCAGGTGGGGCTTCTTCGTCGATTTCATCGTTGAGGACGAAGTAGTTAGGGCGATTTCGGCGAGTAATCATACGATCCATTTGGTACGTGCCAGCTTGGTTACGAAATACAGTTGGACTTGTGAATGCCTATTGCAAGGATTATATGCCCGGTGCTGCTAATCTGGAGAACGGAAAGCTAACGGCAGATATCTTAACTAATTATCGCACAGGCAAAGAACAGCTCCTTTTATACACGTCACCAATGGCACTTGCCATCGATGCTTAGATGCCAGACCAGCGTGTAGAACCCTTGATCATTCCATATTACCAATCAGAACAGAGCCTGGATCAACGCAGAACGAGATTCAATTATCAATGCTGACCAAGCAAAGATCTATAAAGAATGAAGAAAGGAATGTAGGAAGCAAGGGAAGTGTCCAGTAGCTGTAGGAATGTAGGGCGCTGCATTGGTGGAGACGCTGCATTGGTGGAGAACTTGCAATCACGGACGTGGAGCAGGCGTTTGACAAGGATTATCGATGGCTGCCAAGCACGGAAGCAATCAAGAACAAATAACTCAAAGTCAGAAGCAAGGGATGTGTCCAGAGGCGAGAAGAATTCATAGCTTGTATAGCTCAGACGGAACTTGAATATAGTTGTAGCAGGATGCTGATAGTAGGAAATTATACTACAACAGGCAGGTTTCTAACTGATTTAGGTTAGAGAAAAAATTTGGTGTGTTTATTCGATCAAGGTGGATTTATGGCGGATTTTCATCCGCCACGTCCTGGGTTAATTATTATATTCGCAATATAACTATTATTTGAATAAGGTCATGGGAGACTTTGTTATATCTCATGTAGGGTCAGTGCCTGGAAGTGTCGTGGTTTGGGTTGGTGGTAGAAACCACGGAGCCCTGCATCTCCTCCGATTATGCGATTGCGGCAAGTATTTTACCCGGATTGGTAGTATACCCATGATCAAATGTCCCGTTCGGAGATTGGGGTCCAATGATGATTGAATATGGGGACTTTTTGGAATTCACGCGTGGAATTTTTGATCCTCTTTGGATTTTGTTCACTATGTGAACGAGCTTGATAAACCGTCGCACGACTCACTGGACATCTACGTGCGATTTCGGAGCTCTTGTTAGACAATTACTAATGTGTAAGCTGATTTCTGGTTCGTATCTCTAACTTTTAGGACATATCAAACAATATGTAATTTAACAGATTCAGAATTATACTGCATAAATAAATTTACAGAGAAAAATAGACCGATTAAACTTGACGTAAAGCAGAAACCCTTATTTATCGTCAAAAAGCAGAACAGAACCCAGGCCCTCGTAACCATTAACCCTCAATCCCAAAACCGATATCAATACAATATGATCTTGTAAGCTCATGCGCATAACAATGTAAGGAAATATGTGCGCCGTGCTAATAATACAAAAAATGTCTATCCAAAATCGCCATCTAATATTCCTGTCTCCTGTCTGTCATATCCTGGTATAAAATATAGTAAAGCAAACGTATAATGTATCATGTACCAACCTTAATAATCAATCCTACTCTTCCGTCACCGCCGTCGCTGCAGTCTCCAATCTCATCCGCTCATCCTTATGACACCGATTCGCGTGTCTAAACCAACTCGTCCCGCCGCCTCCTCTCCGCTTTGAAACCTGCACCCACTGGCCGCACACGCCGCATAAGCCCTCAAACATCTCCTCGTTTCCCTTTATCCTTGTGCAGCGCTCGGGTGGATCATGCCTCTGCCCCGTCAGCGGACATATCCCGTGCGCGAAATTCTTGTCGTACCAGTACGCCGAGTTCTTTAGGATGAGCCACCGCGGCTCGGAGCACAGATCGCACCAGCCTTCCTTGAGCTCGCCTCTTTTGCGGACCCAGTACGGGGTGTAGTGGTCGCCTACGAAGCGGCCCTCTTGTTCGCGGGGGATGTCGTCTTTGTCAGCGCAGAGGAAGTCTGATTCTGCCGGACGTCTGCGGATGGTGGGGAGGGGAGAATAGAAGTCGGCGGGGTAGTCGTTGTTCTCGTGGCTGTGGTGATGTACACCGTGGTGGTGGTATATGTGGTCGTGGGACGAGGAGGAGGTAATGAAGGACACGTTTATATTTTCGGTGGATGCTGATGTAATTGGCGCGCAAAATGCGCTTCCGCAGGATGAGGTCGATGAGGAGAGACTGACATTGTCGTCCTCCTCGTTATCGTATTCGGAGATAAAATGGGCAAATTCCGATGCGGCGTCGTTGTTGTTGTTGTTGTTGTCGTCGTCGTGTTCATCGCGAAGAGATTCGGTCGTGCTGCCGTCTTTGATGTTAAAGATTCCGGCGCGGGGTGTGGCGTATGAGCCGAGAAGAACCCGCTTCCGCTTACCGTTGCTATTATGCTGGGTATCAGTGGTTAAGAGAGATGGCGCGGCGGGAGGAGAGATGAACAACGGGCACTCGCCGGAGAGGTCCTCCGAAGCGGCGGTAGCTAGGGACGATGTCGTCAATATAGAGGCTGTATTTTCGGGTATGGTTATGTAGTTGTCGTAGTTATTGTTTCCGAACTCATCAAACTGGATCGGGAACCCGGAGTCGTACACTTCGGCATCAACATCCATCGTGAAGGCCATGAGGGTGTCGAAGTTGGGTGATGGTTGGATGGAAAGCATGTCGTCGAGGACAGCTGAACGCTCACAGCACGACGCGGTGGCGGAATCGCACGACAGAAGTTTGGCGCCCTCAGCTGACTGGAAGATGTCGCTAAATAAGAAATGTGCGTCATGAGCGACGAGTAGCTGATCGGTAACACAAGTGGATGGGACTACTAACGCATGGCAATGAACTTGTTCGCTAGGGTAAACCGAGATAGTGGCCAACTTACCTGCAAGCCAGTTTTCGACGGCGCCATCGTGCGACTGCGGTAGTTGGAGAGACTGAATATGAGGTCGCTTTGGAGCAGGTTGGTCCTCGTTAAAGGAAAAGACAGAGTCGACGTGAGATCCGTACATGGTAGTGGCTAAGTGAGACGTGCTGGTGCTGCTGAGGTCGGTGGAAAAATATGTAAACTGTTCGAACTCAAGATTGGCAAGATGAACACGGCAAGGTAGCGTAAAGATCGTCGAGCATATATACACGGAGTTCAGCTCGCGCAGAATTCAAAAGGTCTTGCCACTAACGGCCGGCGCCAGCGTCCCAACGGCGTGCATGACATACCCTGTTTGACATGACATGTGCCATACGCAGGGTAACTAATGATACCGGCGGCGACGACGCGTGTTGTGTACTACCCG
The DNA here is from genome assembly GCA_003705915.2 of Lipomyces lipofer. Classification (NCBI taxonomy): domain Eukaryota; kingdom Fungi; phylum Ascomycota; class Lipomycetes; order Lipomycetales; family Lipomycetaceae; genus Lipomyces; species Lipomyces lipofer. The sequence goes on along the minus strand of PPJX02000227.1, from coordinate 11,462 downwards.
CGCGCTGGGTACCGTCGCTGCCGTACGTTAGGGTATTCTTTGCTGTCTGATAGTACCCTCTGCCCAATCTCCACTCTCACCTGGAGGCTTTCCGCTGCACAGACCGGGATATCCGGGGTTTGGGCGGCCCACCGAGAGAATTGAATCAGTCACCCTACGTATTTTTTCATCTCGAGGAAAGCAGCGTAGCTCGGTATGTGGAAGGGCAATACTCCGCTAAACCCTAACACGTGCAATATTGCAGCTCTCGTCTAGCGAGGACGGCCAAGCCCTGCCCTGACCACCCTGTCACGTTGTCCCAACGCCGCGCTCACGCGCTACCACATGGAGGGACCTGAAAGCTCATCGGCGCGCTGTCCAAAGGGAAGTCTCCCAATGCATCGATAGATTTCCTCCATCAGTCTGAAGCAGCTCATGATTCAGATTCTTTTTTCGCCACATTCGAATCGTGTATCCATGTGCTATCAGGTACATCTACTACTCGCCGCTATCGAAGTGTCCGGGTCAAGATATTAAATCTCCATGAGACTGTATAGGACACGCTTATCTGCATGCTCTCAAAACACACTGCACTTCCAGTTCTAGTAATCCGTAGAGATTCTACAACCCATCAACACCTATTCTACCGCCAATAGATCGCAGTGAAAGTCCATCGCCACTTATCTTCCCGGAAAGGTAGTCGTGGTGACCAGGTTTATAGCAACAGAGCACGACGACATATGTACCTCTCCCTATGAAGTTAGTTGTACGTGGAGGACGTGTGTGTGTGTATCCTACAGAACGCTCAAGTCCAAGTCTTTTCTTTTTCTCTCCTTGACTTAATTTAGGGAGAGCCTCCCGAAGCACACTAATTGTGGATTCTACATCAATTGAGTTTCAGTTCAGATGGACGACACGAAGCCCGTCCTTCATGACAGCAACAGGGTGACATATGGTTTTAGTACTATGGACGGCGAGAAATTGAAGGCAATTCCTGTATGGATGGCATAGCTGATAAATTCAGAAGTTCGACAGATTTGAACGACTATCCCAACGATCTGAGTGCATAGAGCCAGCGGCCCGTATTTTAAACCATAACCCTAGCTCCAGCTGCTGGGATAAGATGGTCTGTGGTAGCTGACAACTTTAGCCTTTCACAGAAGTATTCTTCTGTCACAAAGTTAGATTCTCGTCGTCGTTACTACCCAGAGATTGGAATCCCAATCCCATTGCTCAGATGAGATCGCGAGGTCTTCATTGGGCGAAGAAAAGAATTTCCATGGCTCCGGCTTGTTTAGGAAACGAATTATACACATGATCTGCTAAGCAGTCTTAGAGACTAGATTGGGGAAGAAAGGTCCCTAAGGCACGAGGATTTGTGATCTTCTCATCAACAGTTTTCACGTCCGCATGTCACAGATCTGGTCTGAACTTTATGTGCAAAAGAAAACTTTAGTCTCCTGCGAAAGCCTATTTCCGATCTGTACGGCGTAATTGAATGTACGAAAGTTTCCAAATTCCTTCAGATACGAAATAGGCTATGGCGATAATTGTATTATGAGCCCAATAGATCACGAAAATGGGTGACGTTTTGGCGATGTACTGACGTCAGTGGACGTTGGTAATGGGAACCCATACCCGCATGCGTCTGAAACCTTCGCTGCAATATATCGGCTTTTTCACGCAATCTCGCATACGACTGCATCTAAATTGAACGTTATTTTGGATTCGAACATCGTCCACACTTTTGTCTCATATACCATATAACACATTTGCAGAGTATTGCGCAAAATTATGCAACAACGGAATTTCACATGGAGCAGGTCATATAGAAAGCACTACATAGTTGGTATGTAATATAATATTGGTGTTCTGCAGGTGACAGTCCGAGTCGTGAATCGGAACCTAGTGCTTGAACGTATCTAGTCTTCGGTAATACGTACCCGTACATCGCTCACAGCCAGCGACGTTGGGGTCCCTTTAAAGGGGCCAAAGTTTTTCACGCTAAATTGATAAGGTAAACTAAATCTGGTTAGGCAATCAAAAATCCAGAAGTCTCGTTGTCTTTTCAAATAGGCATAAAACAAAGGGATTACACTGATGAAGGAATAGAAAACAACAACCACTCAAATAAACAGAGAGTCAAACAAGGAAACGACTAAGTCATGGACAAAGAAACAAAGGCGAAATCAAGGAAGTGCCAGCCAAAATGAGGAAGCGACAACCCCATGCACAAAACCAAACTAACGAGAGAGAATAACAGGAGGGGGCGGAAGATAACACCCGAGAGCGTTGCTCCTGCCAGTTATGCCTTACTGGTTCTCTATCCACCTTCTAACAAAAGGACAAAGATGGATGATGCCAGGAGGAAAGAGGGAAATTTCAGCTCCAGCCACTTCAAGGAGGCTGAGAACATGCTGGAGTTCAGGAATTGTCCAGTTCGTATACGTTAACTTCTGATTGGCAAGTGGAGGAGATGATGAACCTCTCTGATTCGAGCAATCTAGAATGCGATCGCACGTCCTTTACTGCCTGTTCACACAAGTTATGGGAGATTCACATTTACCGCATTTTAACTACGGCATACTGGCAGAGGTTTTCATTCGTATTCGAGGAATCGAGCCCTGTTCATAACGGGATAACAAAAAGATTGGCGAGCACCGGAGCAACGCGCACTCACTGGCAAACAAATTTTGGAAAGTCTTAGATCCGATATTATGAACTGGAGGAGAATCTCTCGGATCAAGTCAAATTTTAATTTTGTCGCGAATACATAGAGCCTTTTTAAGGGATCCCGTGATGCGCACCTATCATGCAATTCTCTTTTTCTCTACAATAGAACCATGGAAACTACACCAAAAAAGAAATAAAACTGCTTTAAACTGAACGAAAAGTTATAAGCCGGTTCAGTCTTTCGATCATTGGCCATTGTCTTTCACTGCTATAACTTAGGGGATAAATTGAAGTTCCTCTTGCGTCCTAGGAAACTTCAACGACCAAGCGCGCCAGATCTGCCGCTGCATAAGCGTATCTTCCAATTTAGGGTGTGATATATTGTCGCCACCAAGGTCCGTACGCAGTGGCTCCACGGGACGATGGCATGAAATTTTGCGTTATAAAGAATTGACAAGGGAGTGTGGGTGAAGCATCATGGACAAAAGATGAAACTTCTTACAAGTGTTCCGAGGCGTGAACTTCATTGTATAGCTTTGCTGACTGTCCGTTATGGTCTTAGTAGCCTAGACTCCATACTGCCGAAATGAGAGCTTGTATACAACAATCTAAAGTAATCAAACAACGGCGATCTGACAGCGTGGCGCTGTCACTAGTTTTAGTTGGCGGAAAGGTTGGATAACGGTAGTTATACAGGCGAAAATATGTGACGAATCATAATATTAAAGCAGCCCACACTAATTATTTCTGTGGTGGGCGTGTATCCGTCGCTATCAGAATTCTTCCGATGGTACTAATCTAGCCCCAAGTCCCTCTATATGTTTAAAATCGTGCCGCATATTGGCGATCGTTTCATCTACTCTTGCTCAATGTAGATTCAATTCCGCGAAAATCTCTGTCTCTTTTGGCGGCCTGATGGTTCACCGTCCCTTCTCTAACTCATGGGCAGTTCCTTTTACCGTGACCAACCTCACGACAATGACCACATCCCCTCTGTTTCTTCTCATTCCCATAATCATCAACTGGGTTAGGGTTCTCTTTCTCTCCTCTGGCTGCCATTGACATTCGCATTTGCTGTGGATCACGGGCAAGAGCAATCTCCTCAGGCATCAGGAATGTGATAGATCTGCTATCTCGATAAATTTAGAAGAATTTCTACACGCTTCTTGTTCTGTAAAGTTATACATCTATAGTCCTACGTCTGTTTGTCAGTTTCCCTTGAGAAACGGAAGATAAGATCAAAAGAAAAGATCTCCAATTTCTCACAGCCATCTTTCGCCCCTGCTTAATTTATACATTAAAACACAGTTGTCCTGAGCGTTCAAGCCGGATCAAGTTTTGTTAACTGCTCCTGAGTTAATAATGTTTGTTTCTTGAAGCGTTGATGACTTACTTTCCTGCAGACATGAACATATCGGACTTCAGCCACTATTCTCGATAGATCCGGTACAAATTCTTATTATTCTCATAGATTAAGACCGTAAGCTTGAGGTCTGCCTTACATTATCTTGCGATAGCCGGAATGAGGCAATAGATTATTCATGGAAATATAGCGATACAACGTGCGGCCAACTTGGAGATAGAGTTCCACTGGGTTTAATCAATTTTAATAATATCCTTTACTTTCCAGTATTCTTCCAGTAATGTGGTTTCCATCATATTCAGCTGAACTTTAATTTCTTTAATCTAGCTCCCTAACCTTAACCCTAACCCTTAGTTCATATTCATGAGTTACTTCACAGTGTACTTCTAATCAACATTCACTGTCATCCCGGCCATTCACATTATTATTTCTGTAAGAAATTGGGGACTTCTTCCGATTTGGCATTTGTCGTTCGATCCGAAATGGAGATTGCAGTAGTGGGTTCCCTCTTTCGGCCTGCCTCAGCAAATTTACGCCAATTTGTCCTCTATATCCGCCAATTGCGAATTCATGCTTGCAGGATTGTCAAGACGCCAGTGCTTCACTTCTTTGGCCTGCATAGGTTTGTGCCGAGTGCTCAAGCACTTCCTCGATCAGACGCTTCCTCCAGACCCTTTCATCAAAAGCCTGTCCGTGGTGCATATTCTTGCACCAGACCACATTCGGCTGTCTTCTCTCAACCTTTTGACCATTCGACTTGATTTGCTCACCCACAACCGCGCCACCTTCTCGCTCTGTCGGAAACTTCAGTAGATATGTACTTACGTGCTCCGTATTGACAATGGCGTCTTTTTCGGCGAGAAAAATTGTCGCTTGACGATTGCCTAAGTCCTTTTTCCAAAGAATGTTTTCTGACCAGAAGAAGCGGCGACCCAGGGTATGAGCGACGCCCATGTCCATTGAGCCGAAGTACCATAATAACCACTCATTGGCGGATTTGGGTTTGCGGAAAGTCTAAACATATATCACTGCAGTCAGTGGATGCTCTCGATATACAGAGGCATAACAAAGTGGAATGAAGTTTTGAATGGAAGGGAGGTTCCACTTACGAAGTTATAAGCTACATCTGGGAGGTGTAATTGTATTGTAATGGGGTCAACCAAAATCAAGGACGCGATGTGCTTGGACACTGCAGGAGTGTGCAGAAGATGCGTAGCGATGACCGATCCGTATCTTGCAAAAATGGGGATTAGCGAATGCTGACACAGTCCTAAGGGAGTAATACTTACGAATGAGAAAGCAGTACGACCTTCTCAAATCCGTGATGCCGCAGAATGGTTTCAATTTGACGACATATCTCCTCCTTTGCCAATACTGGCTCTGTGATCCGCGAGGATACCTGTAAGATTTCTAACGCAATGACCCCAATATCCCCTTCCATCTCAGCGGTCTCTTGGTTCAGTTCTGCTAAGAAGTTTATGTAAGGATACAGACCGACTCCAATGCCATGAATAAGGAGTAATGGAAGCTTGTCGCGAGCAGTATGAGGACGATGATAATATGTAAGGTTCTTGACTGGTGAGCGATGTGTACTGACTAAGGTTTGAAGGCGAGGCGGAAAGACGGCAAGACAGCGCGTTGGCGAGCTGTGGTGAAAATGGAACTTGTGGAAGAGCAAAGAGAAAAATGTGATATTGTCGACCACAATGATGCACTGCATAATAGGGTATGTTAGGTCAAGGAGGTCTTCTATGCCATGGAGGGGGAGGATGCTCACCGCGTACCACACAAGGCTCCGGTGAAGTGCGTTCACTTTGTCGACGGTCAATCTCAAGCACTTGACATTATCGGCTCGGCCCGGCGAGAACTTCCAACCCAGGTTTCTTTCGAGCCTCGTCGCGTATTCTTCCAACTCATCGTCATATCTTGAATCGGGCTCAACACTATTCAAGAAAGCCCACCGGAAGAAGTCTTTCACGTTATCCCTGCGGATGTCCGTGATTGGAGTATCCATGAACCATTTGGATATGTATAACTCGTGATCCGAAATATTTTCTTCACATAGAGTGTAGAGTTCCTGACGTTTCTCTTTAGGCGGTAGACGTGGATGTATAGCGGGAACTTGAAGATAGAAGGCTCTGGAGAGGAATGTGATTAAGTAAAAACACGTCTCTGCTATTGCCCAACCCTCCAGAATATAAGGAAGGCGGTTGGAACCCAGAAATCCTAAGGGGAGAAGGACGCAATATGATATAGTGAGAGGAGCAATAGAGCTCAATACAATAATCCAGAACCTTACAAAGACATAGTCGTAGAGCGAGTTGTCTCTCATGCTGAATATTTGGGAATTCTTCAAGCCCGGTCAGTTCCACTACTGTGATTATCACAACGCAGCTTTCAACTTGTAGACGCTTAGATCGTTGACTGATATCCAAGAGAAAAAGACAAACCTCAAGTCGTTGTTGCGACGTAATCATTGAGCGGAGACGAGGTCGAATAATTATAGCGCCACCTTTTGCGCCCACTTACTAAATTTTTGTGCTCTGCCGTTTTAAGCTAGCACAAGTTTCTGGTGGGGTATCTCCACCGACGATCAGAGCTCGTACTTGAGGCAAGTATCTTCGCACTTTATGTTCCAAAGTCGCAGAATGGTAAACACCGAGCCTCGCGACGTGATCGGCAGCTTCACTAGTCTGATTATGTTATCCAAGGTTAGGTTTACGGGATGATCGGAGTACTGTACTTTCAAGTTTTCGGGTGCGACGGTCGCCATTTACGAAATTTCTCATCCAAAGCCCACAAAAATATATAGATAGTTATGATCATTCAATACCCCCATAGTAATAATGGAAATGCATTGGATGTGCCTGATAGGATGATAGGAAACCTCCATAGAAAGCCGACTTATTATCCTTTGGCGGGATGCATGGAGGAATTTAGGGAGGTCAGTAATTTTATTTCTTAGAGAAAATGTTGATTCGAACTGCAGTACTTACAGAGTCTGTAGGTCTGTACGTTCGCATGGCAGATGCTGTTGGCAATTCAATTATGATGTGTAGGATGAGAACTCCCATCCGGGCCAGCTCACGTGGTTGCAGTCTAACAGCCCTGACCCTAAACTCCCAACGCAAGTAGTAGTACCATGCACCATTACCGACGGATGAGGAGATACGTCCTATTCTTCACTTCAGCACAGTTCACTGATGGGATGTACAGCCGCAGCTGCAGGCCTACGTTTGCTTTTAACCGGCGCTGCTTCAGATTTCGACCTTAGAAGCAGGATCATACCAGAGTACTAGTGGACGAATGCTCAGCCCGCAGTTGAGCGGGATATGCTGTTGGGTACTGAGATGGGTCCGAGCATTGTAGCTCGAGGAAGAATCCGAAGGTCAGGGCGGAGGGCCCGAGAAATAATGACCTGGTGGTAGCGAGACAGTGAGCCGCGCGGCCCACTGTGGCGCTCAGTTGAGTCGTCTCCAAATCATGAGATAGGGTTAGGGTTATGACAATCACATCATTATAATAGGGAGGTTCTGCAACCATTTTTACGCCAACCAAAATTACTTGAAGTAGCCCTTGCCTAAGTTTGGTCGCATAATTTTGAGAAATGCTGTCTGCACCATTTTCACGCCCCAGTTTTACGTGAAGAGTAAGAGACTCAGACTAATGCCAAATACGGTACAGTTAACTTTTCTTAGCGCGACTCGTACTTCTGCTTACACCTGTCGCGCGTCCCGAGCCAAACAAGCCAAGTTCAGATCGAAGCAAAATTAGGCTCCGCGTATAATATATGCGAAGAAGAAGGGCGACACGAGAAAGAATCAAGACCTGAGACTGGGTTAAGCCAGGGACACACCAAGCTCTGGAAGAAGGTTCTGCTAGCGCGAACTAGTTCTTGCTAAATGTAACCTTAAATGTGGCGTAAAAACGGCGTTAAGGTTTTACATGAAATCGACGAATTCGGGTAAATTACGGGGCCATATTTACGGGATTAAGTGGGAATCACCGGGGCAAGGGTTATTGAAGTAAATTTAGGTAAAAATGGTTTGCAGAACCTCCCTAATACCGTTTTTGATGAACGTTTGGCCCTAACCCTATAGATAAGAAAATCCCACACATAGCAGCCAGCACGGGATAGCACGAGGTAGCAGTTCCCCTGGATACCGCCAAGTTTGTATTGGAAGTTTTCCTCCTCACGTATCACCACAGGGCGACGGCATGAGAACGGGTGAACGGGTTTAACCTCAAGTCCGTCGAAGGTGTAAGCTTACAGTTACTCGCAGCAACTTCGTTTGCTTACCACATAGTCTGAGCGGCGTGGCCCAAAGATCATGCCAGCTGGCGCGGTCTTAAATGCGTCATTTCGTCATCGAGCCACGGCGATAGGGTTTGGGAAAGTCGGCAAATGATGTAATCACATCTGATTCAGCGCTATACGCTTGTAGCGGCCTCTTGGCATTCCAAACCCAGATACCGCAAACTTGTAAGCGAACAGGACGACCGCAGACCTCGGTCAAACAGGGCCCACAGGACCCCTATCACATGGCAAATTGACACAGGAACTCACTAAATTTCAACTCTAAACTATGTAACGCGACAGCGCCACCGCGCACATGGCCCTAACAATATATCAGCTTTAAACGAGACGATAGCATATTAAAAAAATTGTTAGTAGTCATACATACTCGACATTTAAAATCTCGAGATTATTCGAACTTCAACTTCCAGGCTCACGTCGCATACTTTATTCTTCTCGACCGAGGCTACAAGGACTATCAGGACTCTCATTGAAATCGGCTTTCACTGTAACTCGCCAGCACACCGTAAGCGGTCAGAGCGGTCAGCGAAAGGATGTCAAATCCAGAGTTGAACGCCGTAAAGGAAATCCCAATTTAAGATGGTATGGTCAGCCAGTCTCCGAGCCGGTCCGGAATGGCACAGGCGGAAGGTGCTGTCCACTTTCGAGCCGAGAACGGAGGAACGGAAGGACGCAGCGGAGGAACGGCAGAACGGAGCGCCGACGGGACGGAGGCACGGAGCGGAGATGCTAGAACGTGGCAGAGGCAGACGAACTTTGTCCGTGCGGCTTAGGCGGTGGCCGCCCGAGAGCCGCATTGGCGGCCCGTTAGGGGCATCACCGACGGGGATGCGATCCTGACAACGGCCTTGGGAATGCAGTTTTTCATTGAGCGTTGCTTCCAATATGGGTGTTGGTCCTCCCCACCCGGCGAGAATCAATGAAGGTAAATGAGGATGGGTCGGGAAGGTCGCAGACCTGAGCAGCAGGTGAACCCTTCGTGCCGGGACTACTCCACTCCCGAATACTAAACCCAAGTGGGAGTACTCTCGGACCCTATGGAAAGAGATTCAGCGCTGGGTTAATCATTCTGATGCACCAAGGTACACCCTACAAAGCTGACCTGGAAAGTTTCTCTGATGCACTGAGTACAGCCGAACGACGGATCTGGTACGTCATTTTGTATAAAGGTACCCGGTACATCACTTTAAACGTTTACCCATAGTAAAAATTCAAAAAGACGTACCGGATCCACCATGTACAGAGTTCAATAGGTTGATGCACCGGGTGCACACAGGGTTTCAGGGTTTCTGGCAATTCACGCATATACGAGTCATTGCTTTTACGTGCACTGCATAGATAATACTGTACATTGCATATTCTAGCTCTTGCATATACAATCAATCCAACATAGACAAAGCAGCCCATAGGGAAGACATCACCGATACTAATTCATGCTTAAAACTTAGAATTCGGCTAGTGGTTCTTGATGGTATTCTTGCTGAAAAGCAGAAGAAAGCGCGAGATAACGCGCACAACCGACAATGCTGATTTCAGTGCAGTCACGCCTTGGATGGCCGTTAATGAAGACTACAATGAGTGGAATGCCAAAATCTCACGTGAAAGATCCCTCCAGCGTGTATGTACTGGCAATCCGTTTTCCGGCTCCGTCGCGTTTAAAGATGTCATGGTGTATGGCAAATTCAGGCTAGTGGATGCTCTGAATGAGAGCGTGTTTTTATACAAGCGCTAGTGTGGATCCACTGAAGCGCTGATAATTACATCGTTCAAGGATTCTGAGGTTCAGCGGAGTGTGCCAGAATAGCATGAAACGAGATAGATAGAAAGATTGTGTTCATTCGAGGCATTTGTTTCTCTGATCCAGTAGGTCTCATAGTCGGGTATATAGAAAGAGTGGAGTTTTGTTACGGCGCGACGTCGTCCATCTCCGAGTCGGAGAAGTCCAGAAGTTCATCCTCTGTGTTGGGGTGAGTCATTGTGTGATTAAATATTCTTGTATTCGAAAAAGTTATGTAAGTACGGGGAGATCAGCCTCTTTAAACCCTATGGAAACAAATCCAGGACCGAGTTATACACATTGAGGTACCTGGTCACTTTTTCTGTACCGGGTACGTCAATATGACGCACCCGAAATTATTATTACCGTACCCGGTATTTCAGAGTGATATCCTGGGTCAGTGCATAACCTGAGTTTATCATTCTGATGCACCGGGTCTGTCCGCGAAAACCAGGTACATCATTCTTAATACTTGAGCCCCTGATTCTGACATACTTGGTTCGCGTCATGGCACAAATTGTGACGTCTACATGCATTTAAATAATGTTAGAGCGTAAATAATGCTAGGCAGCCCATCTTTAGATCTTAAAACTCTAAATTACTACTCTGGAAAATAGATACATGTATAACTAAACTAGGGAAGACAAAAAAAAAGCCCGTTCATGCCTCCTCATAGGCTGCAAGATCAAACACATCCTCATGAGGGTCGAAGATATCCCAGTTACGGTCTACAATATAGTCCTTGACTGTAAACCTGTTGTGGACTAGTCCGACTGTACACTGAATATCGTCCACACTAATGCATGTGGGTCCCTGTACTGACCTAGACCGCAACGAGATTACTCTTCCGCAATACCCATCTTGGCCCGCCTGCACATCTGGATAGTCAACATCAATAAACTCATAAATCAAGGCCAGACTATATGTCTCCTCTGCCAAAGATATCCTCAAGGGTTAGGGTTAGGGTTGGAATATATTTTGGTTAATTGCACAAAATTTGCCCGAACTTCAGGAGTTGCTCTTGAATCGAGTAATGGATGTGAAAGTATCTGAAGAAAGTCGAACCAGTTCTGAGCACGATAGCTTCGGAAATTCTTGAAAACATCCAAGAGCGACCTCGCAAGAGAAGTTGGTACATCTTTTGCGCAGCTGAAGATGTCTTGATCCAGACCCTCCACATCCTTGACCAACTTCTCGGTCGCACGATATGGTGTAGGACGGGTTTCCTTCCAAATCTCAAATGTCCGTGGAACAACACCTTCTAAGATCAGGTGCATAACATCGGTCGGAAACGATTCTGGCCAGTATAAAGTTGCTACATCCAGTAATGGTGATCGCCCAGAGATTCCAAG